>APFE030719509.1:964-14980 GCA_000404065.3 Pinus taeda
GATCCTTACCATCAAACTTCCTCATATCGATTTTTGGAATATGGTGGGTCTTCGATCCAACATTAGAGTTTATGGAATCATGATTAACATTTCTTTTGTTGTCATCATGAGTTTCCTTTACTACCCTTTCACCATTACTGACCATTTCTTGTAGCAACTTATTCATATTTATCTTCAATTCGTCCATGTCTGTCTTCAAATCTATCTTCAAATCGTCCATCTTAGCTTCTACACTTTTCTCTAAACCATACATCTTAGCTTATACATCTTTCTTTAAACCATCCATCTTAGATTCTGTTCCTTTTTTTGCAAGTGACAATTGTTGCACTTGGTCTTGTAATTTTGATATATCATGTTGCATTTCTTCCTCTTCTTCATGGGTCATACTAGAGCTTTCAAGTTGCCTACTAGGTGTTTGCATTTTCTTTCTTCAGGGCATCAATTACCAATAATAATGCTTTACTATACCCTTTGAATTCCTTCAAACTAATTTTTCAAACCAATCTTATGCAAAAATTTTAAAAAAACTACACACCTTTTTTCACTTTGTAGGAGCCTGATATTGAATCTGATGTATCTCTGTAATTTCAGATCATCCAATTTTGAAATTGCGATATGTGGTAGCCCTCTGTGTCCTCTTTCCAATGCCACCAGTCTGATCCCAATTGGATTTTCCAAGGAAGATTTGCGTATGTGTATTAAATATGAATAATATAAACCCAAGTGTTAAACCAAATTTTCCAATATGAATTTTTAGTGACATAGCCTTCTTAAGTTGCACTTTAGCCATTGACCATTGTTATATTAGAGTTATTATGCAGAAAATGAAAAAGAGGATAGTCAATAAAATTAGAAAACTTAATCCAAATACTTAATGCCCAAATTCTTATATGACTTGTTAATTATGTTAGATCGCTTCTTAATTGATTTATCATTGTTATGAGGTGATTAATTTTCTGAATTAAATAACAACACAATAAGGTTAGGGATGGAAAACCAACAAGAACCTAGCCCTATGAGGAGACTGGCCTACTTGCCCAAACTTTATTCGAAAACCATGCCACTTGAAAACACAAGTCTTCCTCTAACTTCTCTACCAAATACACTATGAGTTAGCTCAAAAAAACAAATGATACCCATAGAGACAAAGATGAGGAAATAGTGCAAGGAAATTGTTGGAAAGAGGCAACGTTGGGCTTTAGAGGGACAACATTAAGGTAGGAAGAGGAGAAGAGTGAGGAGGGGTTGGAATCCCACAACAGAGGGTAACTATAAAGAAGGTTGTTGAGGAGGGACAAGGGAAGATGAAGGAAGGAGGAGGTAGGGCAGGCCTGTGGCAAGGTTACCAAGAGGGAGTAGAGAGGGGGGAGGTCAGTGGAGAGGGAAGGAGAGGCCCGGAGAAGGGAAGAAGAGGGTCTGAAGGGAGTAAAGGGGACAATAGATGAGGGGGGATCTAGGGCAGGCCTGTGGCCAGGCCTTAAAGGCGCAAAAAATTCTCACGACAAGCCCTAAAGGGATGTCGTCAAACTCAGAGAGAAGGTTGAGGCCTTTAGGCCTTAAGGCAAGGGAAAACCAAGGAGGTTGTGGCCCTTTTGAGGTTGCGGCTATGCCAAAAAATGCAACGACTAGGAAAGAAGGAATATGTTGGGCTTAGAGGCTCAAAAAAAAAAAAAATCAAAACCGTTGCAAGAAATTCAATTTGATTCAGATCTGCAATTTTTGCCCTAATCACTGCACAATATCTTGATGATGGCTTGCAAAAATTCTTAGAGACTAGACCTTATTCTCAAAGGCCTAGATCTAGCTCTAATCCCAAAAAAATTATTTGATCTCCCTTGCACAATTACATTTACAAGTGCTTGAAACCCCAATATATACAAAAAACTCCAAAACCCCAAAACCACAAACCCCATCTACAAAACAAAGATTAAAAAATAAAAATTTATTTACAAAATTACTATACAAATTTTATCTTCAAGATATAATAATGTATAATGCTTCAAAGAATTTTTTGGAGAATTAAAATCTGTATATGATGATGCCTATATGTATTTTGAAAGATAGATATTCAACCACATCCTTAACGAAGTAAGAAAATCACATAAAATATTCAATGGCCAAACAAGGTTGACATGTGCCCACAGTCTATGAACTTGGAGCCCAAGGGTCGGGGAACCTGCAAACTTTATATGTTTTATCAAGAAAAATCATTAGAATATACAATGAATTGGATCATCTAAGATAAGCCCAAAACTTATCAATAGAATGTTCCTATCATCTACAAATGAAATAATGATTCAGATAATATTAAAGCACAATATAAGAATGCACATACCATAGATCAATGAGACAAAGACACCATGGACTGAACCCCAAAGTATTTTATTATGAAGTTCAAACGTCTCAGTAGAATAGTGGCTTCACACCATTGTTTACAAAATTACATCAGAGCTCAGCTCATAATATCATGAAAATATAAGCAAAAAGTCTGTTATTTATAGAGAAATTATTCCAAGTGGAAAAGAATGGCTAGTTGGTTTGATCCCCATCAAAATAATCTCAACTGTTGATAAATCCTTGATTCCTTTTAATCTTGGTCGTCGAAAATACTTGTTTTTGAGGAATTTTCGAATTTCTCATTAAAACCTTTTTTATTAGTTCAAAAATGATTATTTTAAATGAATTTCCTTTAACTTAACCACCAAGGTCCAAGGGTCCAAATTTTCTTAAAATTTCCAATATTCCCTTGGTGGGGGACCTCCAAAAATTAACTTCTTTTAGACCCATGAATTATTCTTTGGGAAATTAATTTATCTAACATTTTAATTTTGACTCTAAATTAATTATTTTTTTGGCTTCGGACTTAATTTTATTTTTGCCAGAAAAAAATAATTAATTGACTCATGAAATGATTAAGTATATTTTCACCCTCAAATACTTTATCCATGGTGTCTAAGTATGAGGGACCATGCACTAAAATATTTTTTACATAAAATTTTACAAATTCACTCATCAACAGGGGAATACCCATTCGTTATAGACCCTCATGAAACATGCTTAATTCTATGACACAATATGATCTAGTAGACCAAGTGATTTGTAATAAAATAATTTAGCCAATTATATTAAATTATTCCCAAACCACTTTTACAATAGACTCGACTAAAACACTAGGACTCACCTAAGACATCGAGGATAAATTCCACCCTATCTTTGTAGTTGAGGCTGGAGGGAAAAACTTTGTCAATCATTCGTGTTTAGAAACACAAATACTCAGTGAAACGAAAAACCTCCTAAGATGAAACTCATCACCAAAATCATAGGCTTACCTAGGTTTTCACATAATTAAACGGTTGTACTAGCATCATTTACATTACAAATTTGCAGAATTGGTTGACAATGACATGAAAGATTGTTGGCTGATGATTCTTGGCTTTGAAAAAATTCCTTCAAGTCTTTGGATCCTGCTTCCTTGGAATGTTGAAAAAATGGGTGCAACATGATGCAAACTCCTTGACCAACAACAAGTTTGGGTTCAATATGTGCAATTATGTTGTGTGCCACATTTACTATAATTTTAATCTCCACTTTTGAGTCAACTAATTCAACATAAAACAGGTTCAATCTATGTGCTTTATTAATTTTTGTTTTATATGTGACCATCACATCTCCATGGAATACACTTCCAAATTTTAAGCTTTTGAGCTCTTGTATTGTTACTAGATTTCATTCTTTGTGTTTATCCTCTATTTGAGGATCATCTTTGTGTTTTTGTCTATACAACAGTATTTAGTGGGTGTAAATGAGCATATTGTCTTTTTAATCAAGTCGACAAGAATAGACATAGAGAATTCTTACCTCTTTCTAGGTTGACACAATATATCTTTTGTCTCAAGGTCCTCATGTTGTTTTTTTTCTAGAGAAAAAATCGATTAAGGCAATAAAAAGTTACGTAGTATATGCACAAAAGCATTCGATATATTGTATGTTCTTCAAAAAACATAGAGTGTAAATCTAGGTTGAAAGTGAAAACATAATACTTCCCACAACCCAAAAATATACAAAAAAGAGTTGATGATGATTCTTGGGCCTCCTCATATGTGAGGAAAACAACCCAAATAGGAACTGAAATAGTTAAGTGTCATGTTGCGAATAAAAAACAAAAATAAAACTAGAGATTTTTAATTGTTTGTTCTAAAAATCCCTGTTACATATAGATCAAAGTCTAAGATGTTGAAGGAAATGTAACTAGGCTAGGTCTTCATAATGTAATTTTGATATTTGTACTTATTCAAGGAAAGAGAAATTATTTTATATTATTTGTCAATGAGCTTCTTGCTCATTGAAAATAGGTCAAGCACATTTTAAAGTGCTTCTAGAGAGCCAAAGTCAAAATGTAATTATGATAAGACCTTTTGAGGGCATGTTACATCATGTATGACATCATACAAGGTCAAGGGAACACCTCCAAGCATGGTCAAATCCTCTCCTAGCAACAACAAAGACTATAAGCAACAAAATAATTATTAAAAGTGAATTAAAGAGAAAATTGTAAGTCGGCCTAAAGATAGCCAGTCAAGTTGGCTTAATTGGATGGACAAATCTCTATTTATAGAGGTTTTCCACTAAAAAAGATGACGAAGAAGTAGCTATAAAATCCACAAGCAAGGAGGATACAAGTGGGATGAAGAAAAGACAAGAAAAGGGGTATGTTAGGGCAACAAATCAATAAGGAAGAACAACAAAGGTTCACAGTTGTTTTCTAGGGTATGTACAACCACACGTGTGAAGGGATAAGGGACAGTCTGTGGCTACATCAGCAATAATATTATAGAAGTATATTCCTTACTATTTTGGGTGCAAACTAGGTCTACAATGCCACTCTCTCTCCAGTGAAGAAGGAAGGAATAGACAGCGAGGTCAAGAAGAATGTTCCAAGGGTTTCTGTCCACACATGTGAAGTTTTCAGAAGTCAACTTATGCAGATTTGACGATAGTTGAGGAAAACATAATTAAAGGTCTCATTTGGATATGCATCCAGGTCTACAAGGTATCCAAACAAAGGGGAAGAAGGTACTCTCTATAACGAAGAAGAGAAGCCCTAATGTCCTAGGGTTTCCTAACCTAGACAAGCAGCGAAGGAATGAAGAAGTGCAAAGAAGCCAAGTGTCGGAAAATGTGCTAGAAGTGACAGTGCAAAAGGAGGAAGGATTTGACTTATGCTTGGAGGGTATCCTAGTCAAGGGTCTAGGGTTTGGTAGTTTTTCAAATTAGAAGCATTAATAATTTTGTGTTCTTGTTATTTTGTTTTGGTATCAGTTTGATGAAGCACACACATATGCACTGATAAGAAGAAGAAGAAGAAGAAGAAGAATCTAACAAGAAAAGTAAAAATACTTCACAAATTGTTATCAAATCACGGAGAATCATCACAACACTATGTTGCCCTAGATTCTCTAACATGAGAATGGTACAAACTGAAAACCATATAAAGGATAAAGCAGATATATTTAAACTTCAGTGCACAAAAGGTGGTTGATCTGACACATGGATCATATCGATGTTTGTTTCTTTTATACTCTACACGTCCACAAGTTTTTGTACGCCCTCCTTAGATAGGAGGTCTACATCAGTATTTCGTTCCCTATAAATATGGCACACAGTAATAAAATTAAAATGATGTTTCAAAAGTAAGACTTCTTCTAACAAGGGAATCAACATATAGTTTTGACATCTGAAATAACCATTACACCATTCAATAACATTTTGTGAGTCCCTAAATATATGAACCGGTCTCAATCCTAGATGTATAAGTCAGCATAGTAACCATTTTAAGGATTTTAATTCAGCATAATTGTTGGTTCTTGCTCCAAGGCCAACTGAGGCTTTGAAATTTTTTTGTGCATTTTTGTGGAAAAGTATTTCTTCCCCACATATAATTTTTTATCAGAAGCACCATCGAAATATGCCCAAGAGATGTCTCCCCTGGTCTGTTCTTCTCTTATATCCCTCTCTTTTTTTTTTATTTGATAAAGGGATACTCTCGTAGATTGAGGCACATTCAACCGTAATGTGCTCATAGCAAGGAACCAGATCCCTGAAAATACTCCTATTCTAAGCCAGCTAGGTGCCCCATGAGATTATCAATGGAAGGTTTCTCAAATTTTCCTCCTGAGAATCATTCCACCATTTTCTCCATGCTTCTCTAATATTATCTCCACCCCATTCCTGCGATTTCTTTTTTAACCTCAAAATATCTTCCCATACTCTTTTGTTAAAAAGATACTTGAGAAATAGATGTTGCTCTGATTCCTTCTTTCCCTTACACAAAGACACCGGTCTGGCCCCATATTATTCCTTTTGTGGAGATTGTCCCAAGTTGGAACATTTTCCTTAAAATACACCAGAATAATAGTCTATATTTTGTTGGGCATTTTAATTTCCAGATAGATTTACACCACCACTCTGGCTCATCCCACCCCTTCCTCGACATTAAATAATTATATCCATACTTTGGTGAATATATTTTGGAGGGGGGATGAACCGATCTCAATGAATCTGGACGATCTCTGAGGCAGATATTGGATTTCTGAAATTCCTTAATGAAATTTTTCCATTCCTTTAACCATTGAGGCTCCATTTGGAAACCCTCCCCTGTTTTCCAAGCTTGGTACCAGATTTGCGACTGACCTACCTTCTTGATCTAGCTAAGTCTATACACCCCTCTCAATTTTAGATGATCAATGATCCCCCAGGATAGGGCATATCCTTCATTGCATCCAACCCAAGGATCCTGACCCAGTATAATTTGATCTCCATTCCCAACATACCAGAAAATCCCTTGTTCAATAATCTTGATCTAGTGTAGTGTAGCTTTCCACACGACAGAGGCTTAACGGTATCTCTTTTCTAGGTTTCTGAACCACTCATCCATTGGAATCGGGTCGAATATTTTCTTTTGAAAATAGTCATCCACATATTTTCCATAGATATAAGCCACCATCCCAATTTTGTTGCTCATGGTGGAGCAAAGTCTAAAAGGTCTTTTATACCCCCCCCCCCCCCCCCATTCCTTAGGTCTAGCCACTATTTCTCCCAAGCCACCCATGGTAAAACTAAGTCCTCTTTTGTTTCAACCGACAGGAATCTACTACAAACTTTCCTTACTCATGAGAGTATTCCTTTGGGTACCCATGTTAATTCAGACTAGTAGACCAGGATCACCATGATCACTGACTTAATCAACACCAACCTTCCCACTTCCCACTCTCGACCAACACTTATAGCTCTAGTGCTTTACCATGTTCTCAATTTTCACCACCATCCAAAACCAGTCCTGAATCTTGTATGTATCTAACTTCAGATGGAATCCCATATATTTAAAATTGTTCATCATCCTCTTTGTTTTGAAAGGGAGGTCCTCTGATATTCTTATAGTTTCTTCCCTTGTGAATCCTTCAAGGATCAAAGAATATTTTTGTGCATTAATTCTCATACCAATGGCTATAATAAATAGATCAAGTATTGATTTTATCTGCCGGATATTACTCCTACTTCCATCACTGAAACAGAGTATGTCATCGACAAACAACAAGTGAGATATATTTAAGTTGACATCCACTTAAATACCTTTATATTTCCTCTTCTCCTTGCTTCTAAAATCATTTTACTAAGGCCCTCTGCTACTAGGAGAAAGAGAAGAGGGGATAGAGGGCAGCCCTGACGAAGACATCTTTGGCTTTGGAAGAAGGAAGTAGACACCCCATTGATCAGGACTACAAAACTGATGTTTGTGAGACATCCCATAACCCAGTTTATGAATTCAATGTTAAACCCCAAGTGAGTTAGGATAATTCTAATGTAAAGCCAACTGCTACGGTCATATGCTTTTGAGAGATCAATTGTAACAATTGCTCCTTTTTTTCTGGCTCCTTTTTAAGCCATGTAAGGTCTCTTATGCTACCCCCACAACTTCATGGATCTGTTTACCACCCAAAAACCCAAATTTTTATTTTGAAATGTTCCTTGAGAGTATGGGTTTCAATCAGACTGCTATTACTTTTGCAATAATTTTTTAAATACATTTACACAGAGATATAGGTTTGAAATCCTCAAAAGACAAAGGATCCTCTGTATTAGGGATTAAGGCCAAAAAAGAGGAATAAAAAAGTTCATATATCGATCCTTTGAGCAGGGATCCCTCGACCACCCCAGTAAGTTCATCCTTGATGGTCTCAAAAAAAATGTTCGAAGAACTCCACATTCCACCCATCTGGGCCTAGGCTCTTATCCTTCTGCATTGACCTTAAGATCCCTTCTATCTCCGCTTTAGTCACTAGCCCCATGATAATATCATTCTCCTCCTCCTCTACATACCTTGGGAATTTTTTTGCAACCGTGATCGAGTCAACGATAGAAACCTTTGCTGGCGTTTTAAAGAGATTTTTGAAATGGTTTCTTCCCAAAAGGGACAGATCCTCCAAATAATTTGCAATGTTGCCTTCCTCCTATTTTAGGCCCCATATGGTGTTTATATTTTTCCTTCCGTTCGCATAATTCTAGAATAATTTTGAATTTTCATCCCTAGCTTTCAGCCAAATAGCTCCACTTTTTAGTCTCCACTGCTCCTTCCCTATCAGTGAGAATTTTCCTTCGATTATATTCCAGCAACTTAATCCTATCCCTCTTCTTTGTTGACTCATATCCATCCTCTTCGGGCTCTCTAGAAGGTCTAATTCCTCTCCTATATTTTTTTATATCAACTTCTTTTGAGGCTTTCTTGATTTTTTCCCATTCAATGGTTGCCTTTTTCATTCCTTGCCTAGATCATTAGCTCATGGCCTCCATGTGGATTTAAATAGGATATTAAAAGATTCATCCTTGAGACTTAATGGATTGAACTTGAAAGGAGAGTGAGGTTTTCTATTTTGGGTTTTCATCTCTAGTAGGATAGGGAGGTGGTCCAGGTCTCCTCATTCCCCCACCCAATGTTTAAAAACTTGAATTCTAGACATCTAGTCTATTTTCCACCCTAGCTTCCCCTACTCCTGTGTTCCTCCATGTTGGTATGGACTTAATCAGATTGATGTCTATAATCTTCCTGGAGTTGATCTTGTTCATGAAAAAATCTGCTAGAGGGTTGGCATGAGCTTAGAGTCCCTAGGTTTTTGAAAGGCCCAAAGAGAAATTCAAGTCCCCACTTATCACCAGGTTCAGATTCTCCACAAAATATTTTTAAAAAAGGTTATTCCAAAAAGAGATCTTGTCTTGACAAGGCCCGTATATGTTTAGCAGTAATAAGTTCGAGCATAACTCCAGCAAGTATACCTCTACTCCCAATTGTTTCAATCCCCAATTGTTTAAAAACTTCAGTCTTCTTTCTTTGACTCCCATCGCCAAACCCTCAAATCTCCCTTTACCATGCCTTTACCATCCATAGACTGAAAGGTCCAGCCTGGAAACATTTTGTTCAACGCCCCACTAATATCCTCTCCAACTCCAAGGGTTTCTTGGAGCATTGTCACATTAGGTTCATAGGATTTTATTAATGCCTTTAGAGCTAGTTTTTTTGTGGCACTAGCAAACCCTCGACAATTAAAGGAAATTATAATCATTTAAAACTATGGGAGGGGTTTTTCACTGCTCCAAGAACCCATAAAAGTGATGATTATTTGTCATTTGCAATGTTGATTTTTTCTCTTTTTTGAGCCTTTGATAAATTTGACTTCCTTCCTCTAGCTTTGCGAGGGCCAACCGAAACTGGATGGGTACCCAACCCACCCACATATTCCCAAGGAATAATTTTCTTCTCTCGAGGCCTAAGATTATAGTGAGGTTTCTCTAAAGGGGAACATGAAAGGCTAGGGTTCTCAAGACTCAAAACTAAAGAAGGGTTCAGATGAATCTCATGTATAGATGTTATGATGCTGTCAAGAGCTTCATTTATAGAATCAACATGTAAATTATCCATGTTCAAAAGCCTGGAAGGACAAGGCCTCGAAATTGAATTGAGCATAGACAAAAAGGATGAATTAAAAGAAGGGATAGGTTCCAGAACTGTACCCTCAATTGAGGTGCAGAAACAACTTCTTCACATTCCACTATCTCTGCTCGAGTTGGCTCCCCTAGATGCTTATGATCTTGAATAGGTCTCTCCTTTATCTGCATGTCCTATGATTCTTCAACTTTCGTCTGCATCTTGTTCCCTTCATTCCTATCCCCCTTCCCCTCTTTAAAGCCCTTTCCCTTCTCCTCATCCTGATTTCTCTCCGCCACTCCCACTTCACCTCTTTGCCTTCTTCTTCTTCTAAAACCCAGAGGGCACTCTCTGTTAAGATGATCATATATGTGGCATCGATGACAGAATAAAGGCAACTGTTCGTAATCAATCATCTAGGTAAAAGCTAACTCCTTATATTTGAGGTGAATTTCCTCTTCCAACCCTTACCTTGGGTTTAAACTTACCAGAATTCTTGCTAATCCTTTATCCATGGTTTGCAGGAGGACACTTCAGCTTCCAGAAACTGACCCAACGTATTCCTAATTGCTCTGAAGACCGACTCTATCCAAAAGGTTGGATAAACTTGAAAGCCTCACCCAAGCTAGAGTCTCCTCCACCTTTAAATAAAATTGGGTTTTCCCAAAACACCAATTACATTTCAAAACCCATTCAAGGGTTTCACCCTTATTGAATTTAATCATGAACCATTCCCTGGAAAGGGTGGATACCTCAAAAAAATTGGTCGGGTGCCTCCTTCGAATCCTTTGCAGTCCATTCTTTGATGTAATTTGTTGAGTATTTTTTACCTTTGGCCCTCCCGACCAATATGACTTTTGTCACCTCCATTTCTTCGTCTATCTATAAATCTACTCCCATCACCAAATTTGGGCTTATCTCCTTTTTTCTCAATCAACTTATTTTTCTTTCTATTCTCCCCTATACTCTCATTCCTCCCCCCTTCCCCAGTCCCTGGTGAGGTCTCCTCTGCATTGGTACCTACTGCAGGGAGCGGCTCTAAATGCCCCTCCACCCAATTACTTTGGTGGATGGAAAAAAAACCTTCCCATGTCTGGCCCTCCTCTCCCATAGAGTGAGGTATCTCCCCAACCTCCGGGTGTCGCGCTATCTCAATGAATCCTTCCCGATCCATCGAGAGGAATGAAAATATTTCCCCTCCGATCTACTCACTACTAGCCCCCTACTTGGCCTCAGAAACCTGAAAATTCCTCAAACCCTCTGTCCGTCTAGTTTCCCCTAAAACATACAAATTGGGATTTCCTTGTTGTTGGTTGGTCTCCCCACTCCACAAATGAAATGGACTCCTGCATTTTGTGTATTATCCAGTCATTTCCCCCTTATTTCTTCTGACCACCCCAAATACTCTACCAGAAAAAATTTCAAACCCTATTTTCCCTTGATCCAACAGCCAATGACAATATATTCTAGCCCGCTTGAAAGGAAAACTTGGTCATTGTAAAAATTGGATGAATGACTACTTACTTGTTTTCCACCTGCTTCCTCCATTGTGTGGACTTTCAATGCAAGTAATTGTTCCTGCCCCCCCTTGGTTCCCTGTCTATTCCCTAGCCTTCTTGTTTTATCATGCATAAAATTTCCTCCAGAAGCCCTAAATCTCTTCCCTGCCTCAAGCCCTCCCCAGAGCCTCGCCTCTTCCCACTTGGTAGCCAAGCTGGATGAATACATTTCTCAATATTATGCTCCATGACGTCAAATCCCCACATGGAAATAATGTCTCCAGGTTCGGGATTGAGATCAACAATGTCATGTTGGTTGACCATGGTTTCTCCCTGCATATGTTGTTTAGAACCTCCCCAGAAAATGGTAGTTGTAGACTCCTTCTATGGATGTGTGAAATCTATGATTTTCGACAAAAAGATGAAAACAAATAGTAAAAAAATCCTCCATCTTCCTTTCTCACTAAACCCCCGTTTTCCACCGTCCTCATTCCCAATGTAGCCAAACCTGGTGACAGGTATCGACCAGTTGTCTATCATCTCCTGACACCTACCTCCAAGCAACGTGGTCACCATAGTCTACGGCCTCCCCATCGTTTCCATTCCCCTTCATATTTTCAAACCCTATCGCCATTGTTAGGGTTTCAAGCTCCCATTCCTTCAGATTTTTTAAGACACTTAAAAAACTAGGTCCTCATGTTGTTGTTTCATACATTTTATCTACATAAAACATTCTTGCAACCTCTTAGATTTGCAAGAGAGATGTATTGTATTCAATATTAAATATCAATAAAGATGAAAATATATAGAAACAATTTTAAATATCAATTAAGGATGAAAATATACAGAAACAAAAATATATGTGGGGTGAATTTATTTCAATTTTTATGTTTTAATCCATTGTTTAAAACCTAAAACAACAAGAATGGTATGAGTGTGTTCTTACATACTTGGATTGTTCTAAGTAAATGAGAGATTCAGGAAAACTTGGATTTTGTTGTGATCAAAGATTTAACAAAGAGTTAAATTTTGTTATTTGTAACATTGAGTTCACAGTGTTCATTGGGAAATTTTTTCTAGATATGATCTATTATTGTTTTTTTATCATGGACACAATGTAGTTGTTATTTCTTATAACTTTTCTATTTTCATATACTCTACAAGAGTTCTGTTCCAATTTGTTTCTAATTGAATATCAATGTTGAAATCATTAATAACTAAGAAAAAGTAATAAGCATGTGTAGTCTTTGACTTTGCTTTTTTTAATCATTTCTATAATTATAGATACTTGCTCAAATGGTGTTGCATAAATGTTAATTAAGCAAATTGGTTGTTGAAAGTACATGTCAATTAGTGTGAGTTCAATTTTTTTTTTTATTACAAGTATGGATGTAATGTGTGGAATGTGCTATGGCAAATTTGAATGGCAGGAATTGTTTATTTATTGGTGGAATGTGCGAGCGAGTTTCATGAAAACATAGGATCATATTGTCCATTAAGTCTATGCCATGGAAGACGTCACTAATATGTGCATGTAAATTGTGTGTATTTAGGGTTTAAATTGGTAAAACATTTGTGTTATTAGATATCTTTTTTTTTGGTAAATTTAGTTTTCGTGGAGGAGTTGTTTCTAGTTGTGTCATTTCATTTAATATCTTGTTCATTACATGAAAGTTTTAGGGTGTGAGTTGTTAATAAATTATAATGATCCAATGGTTTTAACATGTGATAGTGTAGTTTATACTATCCCATGTTTTGTCACACCATTTGGGTCAAATGCAAGCCCATCCAATGTTAGTTCTTATGTTTGGTGTAATTTCCGTGCACAAGCGAATTGTACTGGGAATTGTTTATGTTTTTTTGTTTGCAACTTATTGTGATACATTGTTAATGGTTTTGCAATTCGAAAGATTGGTTTCCAAGTTGACTAAATGAATTTTTTTCATTGGTGTTTCCCAATTTCTGTGTTTGAAAATTATATCCGAACAATGTTGGTTCCATTGTTATTACATGAGTACATTCTAAAAATGCCTTTAGCATTGTTGACTAATCCATCATTAGTGTTATAGTTTCCTTCATATAGCTCAACTAACATGTTTTGTTTAAATATTATTATTGATAGTAATGTTATTGTCTTCTTAAAGGCAAAATAGTTTGATCCAACAATCTCATACTCGTTAACACTGAGTTTCATTTTTTGATCACGTGTTAGTGAAGCAATTTTATACTATGACTATGGAAATCATTGTTGACTAGTCCATCATTAGTGTTATAGTTTCCTACATATAGCTCAACTAACATGTTTTGCTTGAATATAATTGTTGATAACAATGTTGTTTTCTTCCCAAAGGCATAATAATTTGATCCAAAAAACTCATACTCGTCAACAACACTGAGTGTAATTTGTTGATCATGTGTTAGTGAAGCATTTTTGTACTATGACTACGGAAATCCTTGTTTGATAGAAAATGTATGGAAAACTTGGACTTAAAGGTGGGGTCTATGGAAATTATGTAATTACGCTTTAGCAAAGACAGAGCT
>APFE030719509.1:16563-42971 GCA_000404065.3 Pinus taeda
TTACGACGAAGTACTTCCCAACAGTGTCCATTAACCCATAGTCTAGTTATCAGCCAATCTGTCCTAGTAGTTCACTGAACCTATAGTCTTTTTATAAGCCAATCAGTACAAGTAGAAGTTGGTCTAAGCAGTCCCACCTAATAGTCTAGTTCTTCTCTTTGAACCGTACCTCGGATGTCTAATCCAACTGGTCTACCTGAACCATACCTGTGCGAAGCTGAAGCTCGTCTACCCAAACCTTAGTCACGGAAACCTATTTCTCGCTAACCCTACCTACCATTCAGTTGTCCAAGCAACCCTGTTACCAAAAGTTGTCTAACCAAAGTCTAACCAACCCACCAAACCTGTGCGAAGCTCAACCTCATCTACCCGAACCATACACAGCTCATTGAACCTTTTATCACTGGGAAGAGACAGTGCAAAGCTGAACCTCGTCTACCCAAACCATACACAGCTCACTGAACCTATTGTCACTAGGAAGAGACAGTGCGAAGTTGAACCTCGTCTACCCGAACCATGCTGTCCAACCTAATAGTCTAGTTCTAATCAGTGCAGCCCCAGTAGTTCTCATCCAAGCTAGTGACCTAAACCTACCAAGAAAATCTATTAGTGTAGTTATCAGTAGTTACCTAAAGAAAACAACCAAATAGAATAGTGCAGGTATTAGCAGGCCAAGCGAGTAGTTCTCATCCAAGTGACCGAACCCTACCAAATAGTCTAGTTCTAATCTGTCCAAGCAAGTAGTTATAACCAAGCTAGTCTCACCAAGCATGGTGGGAAGCTAGATCTATATATGCATCTACCATCTAGGTATATATATAGTCATCGATAGATATATAAAATAGAATATGGGCTTGTTAAGGACACTTTTTATTGACACTGACCCTTACTAGTTCGTGTGGCAGAGAGGTTGTTTGTTGCCCACGCCCTAACTCAATGGGGTGGGGCATGCTGAGGACTACTTCCCTTGATTCCAGCCATACCCAGTAAACGATATATACCTGGTATGACATATTTACATATATAACCTACACACTAATGCATTGAATGAAAGGATTGACTTGAACCCGCCAGTGATACGGGACATACATAGATAGCAGTGGATAGTGCGGTCTAGAGCACTGGGCAGATAACGCGGTGGAGATAGCTGTAGATAGTGCGGTCTAGAGAGCTGGGCAGATAAGCCTAATAGCGGGGTGGACCTTATACGGGGGTTAGCTAGGAAGAGGTATACGTGGTATAGGTAATGCGGGGTATACCTAGCCAGTTTCTCTCTTGGTAAAGCCTATCCTGGCAGTCCTGGGGTTACTGGGTATACGTCTAAGTAAGAGCTTATACGAGGTATACTACCTATAATGTACTAGCTATACCAAACAGGCCCTGATCGAGCATTTGATTATATAAAAACTAGCCTTTCAGAACGACACTTTCCTACTTTTCATTGGGCAGTCTGCGGACCCTGACCTCTCAGTGTAATGAACATTGCGGGAATCTTATATTAGATCCTTGCTTCTTGACTTGCTTCCTCTTTACCTAGCAGTGGCACGAACATTCTGGGAAGATCATAAAGCCATCTTGCTTCTTGATTTGCTTCCTCTTAGGGGCTTGGGCTCGCTTAGCAAACTTGGCTAGCTTACTCAACTGAACGTATGCCGAGTCTGAGTCTGGCTTTACTGACCTTGGCCGGCTCCCTACGCAACCCATCTCCTCTAGTTGGTGCTTGGCTTAGCTGGGTCCTATGCCTCACCCTTTTGGGGCTTCTACTTGACCAAGGTAGGCGGAGCATCGAGTTGTTACGGACCTTGCCTACTCATGGGGGAATCAACCCCGGGCCTCTACGTGTTTGGAAGTTCCCAACCTTGACTACTTCTTTATGATTGGGGAGTCAGCGAACACATACCTAGCTATGTTACCACACGTGGTGGGGTGGGATGGGAATGTTTCCTTTATTTTATAGGCTAGTCCCTTCTCTCATTCGCACTCGATATTCAATTAACTAAAATAGATAAGGGTGGTTCCGAGTAGGCATGCTCCTACACCGAGAGATGATTCGGGAATAGCGGAAAAGGATACTTGCTTCCTTGGGTGGGGCAGGTGTTCCTCTTTCACTGCTTGCGGGTATAACCTCCTTTGCACCGACCGGACAACCATCATGACGGGAAAGGCTTGATAGATTCGGCCGCAAGATAAGCCGGTTAGGAGTCTCTTTCCGCTGTAGGAGACAACTTTTCCATAAGTGGTAGAGATTGATTTTTGAGGTATGCTTGTCTTCCTCTGGTTGAGTCATGTAAACCTCCTCCAATGGGCTCATCCATTTATAGAACCCCAGCTAAGAGTACCCAGGAGGGGGAAAGACATAATAATGGCCCTAAGATCTCTAATGAGTACTCATTTCCCTGCCTGTCATGCTGCTGCAACCAGTTCTCTGGAGCGTTTGAGTTCCACAACTTGGGATCTAGTAAGATCCTCCTAAAAATATCCTGCTAGGGAGGGATAATATACTTCGCTTGACCCGGAGAGCCTGTGAGGCATGTCACCTGCTTACCTGAACCGGATTCAAAGTGTATAATCTGATTTTCACCAAGTATCTCTAGAGTAATATCGTGGAGATCAAGGGTTTATCCGGTTGCATGAGGTCCGTGGATGGGAAGGGTGAGGCACAAAGCCCTTGCCTTTAGATTGTTCATCTCCCCGGCACGCCTAGTATGCTCTTCTACAAGCTTGGCCTGCACTACTTCCTCAACCGCAGCAAGAGGGGTAGGAGCCCCTTCCCCGAACGACTTGTGCCCAAGAATTCATGTCTCAATTTCTTGTTTGAAGGTGGAATGTTGAGTTGAAAACTCCTCCCTCTCCCTATTCAAACCAATCCAATGCTCCAGGGCTTGCTTCTAGGAGGACTATATATAAAAAGACTCCATCTTCAGGTTCTTTGAAAAATAAGGCTCCAGGGCTTAAGGCTATGGATCTTCCAACCATATTTCACTTTCATACAAATAGCATTTCACAACGTTTAGAGCTATTGCGCGGGGGCATGGATAAGCTAGAATTGCTGCTATTGCTGGTACGGCTGGAATTGCTTTTAGGCTTGAGGAACCCGGCTGCTGCTGGCTTTTAGTTAGTGTAGGCATCGTTCGTTACTTGCCTCGTTAGTTACTGGCAGGCTGCTGGTTGAATTACCCCGGGCAGGAGGGTCGAACCCATAATGCTAGAACCTGTGACTAGACCCATGATTATGGTGCTTCGCGAAACAAGAGCATTGAACCCACCAGTAGTAGATTGACCTGGCTTGACATCCCACCCATTGTAATCAATACACAGAACGATATAGATTGAGATGAGTTCCCCCATGTTCCCATCAGAAGACATTGAGCCATGCTTGTTTACTTACGCTATGAATACCTAGGGATTTGAAGAAACGATAGGACACAGTGGACCTGCTTCGAACTTGCTGCTTGCTGGATAGCTGGACAGAATGATTGATGGTACCGCTGCCTAGAATAATGAAGAGGGTGCCTACAATACAAATATGATTCTGAAAGGAGGGGGGGGGAGGAAAAGCATATTAATTGCTGAGCTTACTTTTGGATAATTACGTGTATAATAATAGAATTGAATTAGTACTGCTTGAGTTACTTACTTCGGTACTGGAGATTATTTTACTGCTCGCTGGGACAAGAAACTTGCTTGTTGATGAAACCCCGGCTGGCAGAAGAAACGACACGAGCTAGGTAGGAAAAGAAACAATTCTATCTTCCCCATCCCTCTATCCCCTCTACCCTCTATCTCTACCTCTCTCTACTGTAACCTATCCACCGTTATCTCTACTTCTCTCTACCGATACTAAATACTTTATACTCTAGACGTTCAGTTCATCAGTCCAGATACGATAAGTCTATAGACGTGAAAGCCAGAACAACCCATCCCGAAAGTGTTTGTGTGAGGAGGTGCACCGATTACCCTAACAACTTATCCATGCATGACAAGGTGCCAACTTCAAAGAATGAGAGATGTGAACCAATGGATGGATAGGAGTTACAGCAGACACGTTCTTTTCAATCCATTAGATACAGATGTTCTGTTCAGTTCATATACGTGAAATCTATATACATGAAATAATTACCCCATCCCGACAGAGTGAGTGAGGTAGGTAGGTGCACCTATGAAGAGTGATTGATTGAAAGAAATCAAATGGACTAAAGCTAGATCACCACGGAAGTCATAGTCATGGCTTGAAAATGGGAAACAAGCGTAGTGTCAGGTCAAGTAGTGGAAATTACGTTTACTAGTGTAATTAGAGCTTAGAGTCTCATGCAAGTGGTTACAGTGTATGAAACCTTATGAAATAGGTACAACCTTAGAATAGGTAACTGCTTAGGCTTAATCAATTAGAAAGAAAATAGATCATTAATGGAACAATCACATCCAGAGTGTAGGCTGGCTTGACCAAACCGGCTTGAACCAACCTACTAAGGATAATCACTTACCCTACCAGCTTCTATTACGCTTGAACTAGAAGTCTGTATGGATACAGAGAGAGTCCAGTCATTATCGCACTACAGAGAGGCTAAGCATAGAGAGTAGAGCTAGGAGTTAGCTTATGAACTCAAGCTAAGCACCATATGGATTCCATTGGTTGTTTCTTTATATGGAATGGGTGTCGTAGATATGCGATCATCATATAAAATTTATTTGGATTTTGGATTATTCCCCACTGACTAACCTCACACTCACTAACCTTACTGGGCATGTGGTCTGGTAACCTGAATAGCTGCTGCTATAGTACCTTCTCCCTTAGGTCTGGTCTACATGTCTAGTCTGGCGTACCCTACCACCCTACCCTATGCGGTTGTGGAACCTCAGCAAGCAGCATTGGCTTACATCTGTTCTCGGCCAGCGGCATCTAACCATAAAGTATGGTGGTTTCTTATTGGCTAGCGGGATCCCCCACACATACACAGTCTGGTGTCTCTTTTGTCTATGCGGTAGCAGGTTCCATGCTCTTGGGTCTCTTGATAAAGGCTTCAAAATATGGTCTCGTCCGGTTCGGTCTCCGGTCGATGACGGCAGCGAGGTATTCGGTCACAGGGGGAAGGTGTTTTCACTGTTTAAGGGGCCCTATCGCGTATGATGGGGTCCTTCTCTCACGTCTGCTGCTGACTAAATCCTCTCATCAGGGAGATTGAGCCATTCAGGAAGATGGGCTAATTGGATGGTGAAATTAGAGGAGTCTTATTTGGAAATAAAGCCCTACCCACATGTTCCAAAATATCATCTGCAAATGGTGTAGCGAAGGGGTCATGTACATACACATGCTTAATTCAATCCCTCCCTTATGAAATCCACACAGATCTAGATCTCACCTGTATTCTTAATGATCACGGGGATTATCCACAAAGATTCCTCGATAGGGAAGACGAGTCCTGCCTTCAACATCTTATAAAGCTCTAGTTCAAGCTTCTCTTTGCTTCTTGGATTTCATCTGTGTGACCTCTTTTGATGGGTTTTGCATCAGGTTTGAAATGATTTTGATCGACCTTCTTGGAGCGTGCTATGCCTTGACTGATGGGGACATGTAGGTCATTTCCCTTAGGAGAATCTCCGATGCGGACAAGCAGGCCAACCCCCTTAGGAGAAGTCTTTAGGAAATAGTCTCCATATTCTCTAAGTAATTCTACCGTAACTGGTATTTATCCAATCAAACTCATAATTGGTTCAGCATAAGTACCACCAGCAGCACTTGAAGCAGCGGCTTATTCTGTTGATTATGACCTTCGTGATCGAGATGCAGTAGATCCAGCCACAGATCTATCAGTTCCAGTTGTTCTAGTTGTTGATCCAGTTGTTTAAGCCATTTAGTAAGTGGATTAAGCTTTTGACTCTGTTCATTATGCAGTTGCTGAAGCTGTTGATTGAGCCAAAGATCCATATCCATATCCCGTAGCAGCAGATCCTTTAGCTCGAGCATATCCATATCATACAGTTCCATATCTAGTTCCAAAGCTAGTTGTCGTTGTTCCAATTTCAGTAGAACCAGCAGCTCCAGCACCATCTATAGATACATATCCACCAGCACCAAATACCCTTATTTGGCGGGTAGAGATAGAGATGCGCACCTCGGCGAGATAGCGTAATTACATATATAATAACGGTGATAATACACCCTGCTTTGACTCATTCCCTCCTTTTCTCCTTGATCAGTCGAGTCACTAACGTACCTTTAATTGATAGCCCGGTGAAATGAATGACCAACCTCTGTACCTATCTCACTATAGTGACCTATAGAATACATACCCCTGCCTGACCTGTATGAATGGGTAATGCAGAGACAAGCAGAGACAGGCAGTGACCTATAGTATCAATACCTTGCCTTACCTGTACGAACGAAGAGTAGAGTTTCAAGAGGCAGGTACGCTACGAGGCAGGTAAAGAAAGCTAGCTAAGAGCCCCCCACCCAATAAGTCAATTAGGATGCACAAGCAGGCTCAACTGATACAGAGAGCCCCCTCGCCTTGGTCATTGGCCTATCAGGGGATTCGCAGTAAGTGGTAGTATTGCTTCCTTCAAGTAATAGAGCTGGTAAAGGATGAGCGTGAAAACCCTAAATAATGCGTTTTATGGCAACTTAAAACCCCAAATACGGATGGGTTACGTTAAGGTCATCTTTCATCCATTTTGTTAAGAGAGTTCAAGTGATGGTCTTCCTCTTATAGGTTCGGCCCGCCCCACAGAGGAGAGGCTTTTAGGTTCTACCTTATAGGTTCTATCTGCTTAAATGGAGTTTGATCCTCCCTACTACTACTACTATCTTGGCATTTGAATGCGTTTCATTTCCACTTTAAACCCCCAATAAGGTGAATTTACATCAGAGGAGTGAGGGAACGAACCGCTCACCCGACCATAGGGAGGGTGAGGGCATCTTGAATCATTTTTGTTAAGAGAATTAGAGAATTGGGCTTAGTTACTGGAGATCAATGAACGGAGGTCCATTACTATAAGTTTCTAGTAGTTGCTTATCCACTCGTCTAGTGGGCCTTTCAGGCTACCTTCCATCTTTAGCGTGAGACAATTATCTCTGTGTTCATTCCATCGTTTTGGAGAATAAAAAAATTGGTTTGATGCTATTACTTACGTGCTTCTTGCTTGCTCGATGGCTAGACAACCTGGATGCTGCGGGCTGGGCTGGGCTGGTATGGCTTGCTTGCTTAGACTTACTTGGGCTTGCTAGGATGAGGATGGGATGAATGGAATCGCTGGCTTGGATCGCTGGCTTGGATAGCTGGCTTGGGATGGCTTGCTGGTAGGTTATCCTAACCCTATCATTTGAACCTGGTAAGTAAGTTGAGTAAGTCAAATAAGTAAGTAAGGTAAGGCTACACATATTGAAAGCCTTTGAGGAACTATGTTCATATACATTTATGCCGCCGTTGATTTCACCCGAATCATCACTCAATATATGAGTGGATAATCTCATTAGTAACGAAAATGCTCCACACCTCAATAGAGTGATGAGGCTCTGAAAGATAAGGTTATCACAACCCTTCGCTATGCTCTTTTTTAGGGGAAAAATAGATCAACTGAAAGAGATAAAACCAAATGGTTATCGTAGCTCGGAATCATCGATCGTCCATAATACGTAGGGATAGTGTATAATTATGCTTTTCCTGCCCTCAAAAAAACAATAGTAAGTTGGCGGTTAAGGGCCCCCTCAATATCAAATCAGGCCCCCTCAAAGGGCCCTATATTATTTAGGGTGCGGAGCCACTCACTATTCGATGGTGAGGGTGCGTAAGCACACTCGACTGTCAGGGAGAGGGCGTTAGGCCACTCACTTAATTCATATGGTGAGGGGTCACTCACTATCCATATGGTGAGGGATTATTTAGAAATCAATCAACTCCAGCCTATGAATGCTCCATCCTCTGAATCTTCGTATCAATTAATGAAGGCCTGCCTATGAATGCTTCTATGAATGCTCCTTCCAACCTCTGCTTATTGGTTTACTCGATCAATCAACTCAGGCCTCCGAATGCTCCTATGAATGCCGCCAATGAATGCCACCAATGCTGCTCTGAATCCTGTTGATCCACCGAACGAAAGAGAAGTCCCCCGTTCAACAGAACCGAGTGAGAAGGCCCACATCACCCACACCGGCCAAGAGGATCAATGTCCCCCCAAGTTTCCAACAGACAAGAGAGATGTCCAAGTTGGCACCAGATGAAGAACAGTTCCCCGTCATTGGCCAAGCAGAAAAGTACCCCAAGTTACCAACAGATGAGAGATGGCAAAATCAATGCATGATGAAGCAAACATGCATGATGCGATCTACTATGACTTATGTCACGAAGTGTACACCAGGAAAGTCAAACCAATTCCAGACCCTTCTCATTTCGGGCCCTTCTCATACCCGCCATAGTATCCCAACCAGGCATATTCCCCCCACCCAATAAGTCACTTAGTATCTCTGGATATTATCTACGTAATTACGCTTTAGGATCTCATAATTGATCGTACCATAATATCGTCTATAAAGATATCTCATTTGAACATTCAATTTATATCTAGCCATAGTGTACAGTAGCAGAACCATACCTAGTCGGGGTAGGTGGTGCATTATGGGTAAGCGCAGATACGGATCACTACCTAGCAGCACACCTTCTAGTTCATTCCGTTGATTCAGTAGATTATTCCGTTGGTTCCAATGAACGGCAACATCACTTCCGCTCACTGCATGAAGCAATGATAGCATTAGATACGTGAATATACAAACACAATAAGCTAAGCACCACCTCACACTAGTTCTTCCTTAACTTCCATCCCCTCCCCGTCTAGCCAATCTTCTTAATCATAATCTATGTAAGAATCCAATTGGTATCTGTGCACCTGACTCACACACTGGGTCTTCTGTATTGATCCGTCCGTAGTCCCACCCCAAGCCACCCCACCTGTAGATGGCAGTTGTATGTTGGCCTCCATCCTTTTGTGCGCTCCTCTCGGAAGACCTTCAGTATAGATCACTCAATAACTATCAAGCATTATCTACCTCCCTTCCCATACTGAGGGAGACTCCCCCTTGTCTGTCGCATGATCCTATCTATCTTCGACAGGTGCATCGTAAGTAAGATCGTGTATTCATCCCTACAATCCAATCGATGTATGAACCTCGTGTTCCGTAGGCGTAAGTGAGGTGGTTGAGGGTAGAGAACATGGGTACGTTATATCTCAAGTAGAAAGAAAGCTAAGCATCGAGAGCATCAACACTTGGATTGACACCGGGCTATTGAGTACCAGCTATCAGAGACCTTCTGTCAATGACCACCTCCTTCCTTATCGGCGACCTCCTCTTTATGGCGACCTATTTCCTGCCAATGAGACCACCTGAATAACTAGACCCGTTCTACCTAGACCACTTACCGAATGAATGCGTTGGTACAGCTATAGACCCCGGATGGCATGGCATTGATAGCTTTATCAAACCCCTTCCTTCTTACCGCTACGCCCCTTACCTTTCTTTTTTCCTAAATACCTGTCCACCTTATCCGAATCTCCAAACATATTCCCGGTCATCTTGCTAACGCAAGGGGTGGGGATTGGCACGACTTCACCTGGGCTTGATTCCGACTACGAATGGGATGGTTGCTGTTTCCAATTCCAACAAGAAAAGTACACCAGTATCCGTGTTCACCTAGTAGAGATATATCCATTTGGGTTTAACCTCTTTAACCATTCCAAATCACCCAGTCCCCCGTCCAGTCAAGTGTACCTTCCGAGTACTTACTGTACGCTAGCTAAATCCTTTAGGCTCAAATAACCCATTCCAAAGCCCCCCGTCTCTGGAGCTATCTGTCTCACTATATTATGGTGACCACGCTAACGTTGGCTACCGTATTGACATATCTCATTTCGGCCACTAGCCCGGCCAAGCCAAGGAGATAAGTAAGTGGGTGGTTGGGCCAGGAGGGCTTAATACCGGAGGGGCTATGTCCTATTATTACGTAGATTATATGAGCGTTGGTGAAACTTTTTCATAGACACTTTTAGAAGGTCGCCCTACCTAATATCAGGGGCTCTAGATATCGATTACGAGGTGGTAGTTTTCGAACAGGAAGGAATGATGCTTAGCGAGCTGCTGGCTGAGATGCTCCTACCTTTGTCTTTGTCCCTGTTCTCACCTCTTCTACTTATGCCTTTGCAGTGGATGGTGCCTCTGACTTAGATGCTTTCTCGGATGCCTTTGCCGGGAGCCTGTCCTAGTCCTTGGCTTTGCTTCTGATGCCCGCACCTTGGACTCTGCCCTCTACCGATGCTTCTTACTCATCTGCTTCACCGACAGAACCAACTGTAGAACCAACTGCTACATATGCCCTTGCCTACGTTACTGATGCTTCTGGATCAATGGCGAGGATGGACCTGGAACTGGAACAGCCTACCAATATGCATAAACCCGGAACACGCTATTCCCTATATATCCCACCCAAACCCGTGCAAGCAAAAAGTCGGAACAAAGCGTTTATGTACCAAAAGTCGGAACAAGTGGGTATGCTAGAAGGGATGCTGGGCAAGCTGGTGCTGGGCCTACTGCTGCTGGTGATGGATCGAAATAAACAACTGCTGATGAACCAACAGAATCGATAGAATCAATGGGAAAAACTAGTACGTATGCTGGCAGATAAACATAAACTGGTTCTTTGACTCGATCAATTGGCTCTGCATCTTTATCTCTAACCACTTGGTCAACCTATTTATTCCCACCCCAACCCTTCAACTCGATCTGGGTCAATAAATGGAACTGTGAGCGGGACTGTGTTTATGACTTTGATAGAGACATAGAGTGAGGTCATTACGCACCCAAGACATTTGCACGTCGGATCATGAGGGAAGACGTAGTAATACAATACGGTTAGGCCGTCGCTATCATAATATACATCCAGTGTTGTCTTGTGAGTCGGTAGGCATTAGCCGGACAATCGATCGAAAATTGGGATGTCTATTATCCCAACCTTTTAGACTTATTATAGGGGGGTTGGCGGAGTGACCCAGCTGAGCTGAGCGCAGCGAAGTACTATTTATTCCCACCCATCTTACCGCCCCGAAAATTGACCCTGCTCCACTTTCCCGCCCGCTATATAAGTTTTCATCTTCGACCAATAATAGATTGGTTCCGGTATACGACGGCTAAGGCAAGGGCAGGGAAGGAATCCGAGTCAGCATCTGGACAAGAATCTATTCCATTTTGAAAACCACCATCAGGAAGAGGGGCTCAATTGAGGTTTCGAAATTGAGGAAGAACTATTTATTATCTTTAAATAACTATTTATTCCCGATTTGATTAATATAAAGGGGTTGTGCAACACTATTTACTCCCACCCACAACCGAGAAAAATAGAGGAGTCAATAGGTATTACCAGGGAATAATTAGCTATTCATCATTACTAGCCTACCTCACCTACCTTTATGCCTAACCTACCTGCATCACTAAAACTACCCATCTGCCTATACAAGATCCCTATAACCCCATGCATCTTCTTCATACCCATCTTACTCTCACTATAGAACCATCATAACTTCTATCTAGCTATACATAGTTATAACACTCCTAGCTCTCCTATCTCCTCTACATCCACTACATTCACTAACTTCATACAGCCCAGCATACAGCCCAGCATCAGCTCATCACAGCAGACCAGCAGACCAGCATCAGACCATCAGCATCCATCCCCACATCCCAGCATACTAGCATACCAGCATCCCATCATAACGTCTATCTCTAGACCCAGCTACATCTTTCTCTCTATCTACCTACCTCATCCTCATTAACACCTACCATGTAGTCATTACCACCATGTAGTACTTCCTACCATCTCACCATCTCATCATCAGACCCAACTCAGCATCATTACTTCCAACCTTCTAATCAGACCTACCTCAGCATATACCTACCATATATTCATTCAGACCATATCCTCCTAACTACCTATTCTTCATACCAACCTCATCTCCATTACAACCTCATCTTAATAAAGATACAGATAAAGATACAGATACTGATAAGGATAAGGATAAGGATAAGGATCAAGATACAGATACTGGATCAAGATACTCCTAATACCGAGACTCTATTACTCCTACTGCTCATACTCATACTCCTAAGACTCCTACTGCTACTGCTAACACACTGATGATGATTGATACTATATACACGTGCACGCCCACACATGCGTTAGAAAGGATATCTCGAAATCGCATAATTACAAATAGAATTCATAACTGGCTGGAAGAAGTTCACAATTCGATCTCTCAAAATAGCATAATTACATATATAATATTGGCATTGAAGAAGGATTGAGAGCTAGCGATTTGAGGGGAATAACTTCACAAAATAGATCTGTAAAAATGGCATAATATCATATATATAGATGCATGTCAGAAGGAAGGATTTACCTTAACAACTTGTATCGGATTTTTTCTTGTATCGGAATAGCTCAGCGATCTCGTAGTACGTAATTACGTATATAATAGCAAGCAGCCTTGCCGAAGGATTTACCTTACCTGAACTAGAGAAGGGAGAACCTTACCTTCTAGCTAGCGATCAGAAAGATCAAGTTTTAGGGGAAGATATTTGCGAAATCGATCTTTCACAATTGCATAAGAAAAATGGCATAATTACATATATAATTTATGACCAGCGATCTAACTAAGAAAGTGGGGCGAGGGTGGAAACGCAAAGTGCCTTGGTGAGTTTTTCACACCGCCCAATGGATTCCTACGGCGAATCGGTCACCGGCGTGTGAGACTACTTGTTGGCTACGGAGCTTGAAACCTGAGACACTTATTGGCTTGGCTGAATCTGGTATGAATCATATATAATGAGTGACTGGCTGGCTTGGAGAAATGAATTGAACTTCTACTTTGGGGAAATAAAATGAAGTCAGTAAATCGTGATTGATCGATTGATGGTATTTTGGTGCGGTGTGAGGGAGGCTTCACCTTCCTACTGTATCAGAAAGAATGCATCGGATGGATGCGAGAAGGGAAGAACCAGGCATGCCGATCTTTTCCCTTTGATTTAGGCCGGCAAAATTGTGAATGAAAAGGTTGGAAAAACACGCTTTCCCGCATCGGGGATGGAAGATTTGGCCAAAGAAGGTGGATAGCCCTGTAAAGAGTCCCATGGTTCTATTATGTAAGTCAAACGGCAGCGTGTTTGAATAGGATCGCTTCGTAGCGAAAAAGGGGGACCACCCCTTTCGAAAGATGTTGGCCATAAATCACTATCCGGGCAACACCCACCTCCCTTACTGGCGCTGCCTTCCTAGCGTGAATGAAACTAGCTGACCTGCATGAATGGCTCAACCTAGCCTCTTTCGCTGAAGGCTCTATCTACCTGCCCTCCCCTCTCTGAATATCTCCATGTGTCTGGCATATGATCCTCATCAACAGGTGCATCGTAAGTAATGCCTCGTTCATGTCATCCAATCTAGGTAGGAAGGCGAAGCCTCCCTCCATATCGTTCAGTGTTATGTGGGCAGGTAGGAACCATTGGGAATATTTGGACTAGTGGGTACGCGAACTATAGGTCACGGGGAACTTGGCATGAACACCTCCAGGGCACAGGGTATGGAGAACAGGTCACGTACAACTGGTAACTGAGTATAGGTTCCCATGAGTAGAGATTAATGCTGACCTTCTAGCTCTGCTGATTGCCAACTTGAAATGACTAGCATTGAAGCCTGGATCGCCCCCTGGCATCGACTCTTGGATCGACTAGCGGCTATCAAAAATGACCTCCTGTCGACTGGCTCTGGGCGACACCTCATTATCGGGACACCACTGTCTATCGGCGACCACCTTCCTATCAATGAGACTGGGTATCGTCGACCTCCTGGCGCAACCTCCTGGCTATCGTGTACCACTGGCTTTAGGCTGACCTACCTTCTGGCATCGACTAGCGGATCGACTCCTTTTACTATCGGCATTGACAACCCTACTGGCGACTATGACTCTTGGCATCTAATAGCGGATGACTACTTGTCACGTACCACTAACTGGGCATGGGGGATTGAAAACTGATCACGTACAACAGGTGGGAACGACTTATTGGGCACGAACTAGAGCTTAATGCACTGAGTATAGCATCCAAAGAGTAGAGATTCAAAGAGAGTATAGCTACATTCATGCACTGACATACAAGAGTTCTAGCCGCACTGTGACTAGAGCTTCATTCATGCACTGGGTAGACCTTCCCGAGAGTAGAGCCTTCACGAATAGACCTTCCCAAGAGTAGAACTTCTTTCAAGCACTGACTGAAAAGAGCTTCTAGGCACTAACCGTATCCAGCCCGGGAGCGCTGATAGTCCATTCGAATAGCGTAGCAGCCACGGTAGATTAGCCAAGTCGAGTAGTGCAGCAGCCACAGTGAAATATCCCAGCCAAGCAGCTCATGTTTCCAACTGAATATCCCAACTGATAAACCGATCCCGGTATCCAAGCCAAGTCGATTAGCCAAGCAGCCAAAAGCCAAGCAGCCGAGTATCCCAGCCCATCTATGACTGGCACTTCCTCCTGGGATCACCACCTGTCATCGAGTGATCGCCTCTTGGCTCGACTAGTGGAAAAGAATCCTGGCATTGAGTGTATCGAAACCTGTCATCGAGTGATCGACTCTTGGCATTGAGTGATTGAAACCTGTCATTTCCACTTGAAATGTAGGTAGTACCGGCATCTAGTGGCTCTACACCTCCTTGGATCGAGTAGCGGGAAAGAGTCCTAGCATAGGCAGCACAGGTGTTTTTTAATGAGGCGTATGACCCAAAATAGGTGCATCATAAGTAATGCATCATCAATAAATTCGAGAGCATATCGATGGCGGCCTGTTGTTCTTCAAGTTCCTCTCCTTACCAGTCGAGCCCCTCTCCTTATTTAGTCGAGCGTGCTACGCACCCTGACGGACCTCTCTTTTGGGGCGTATGGGGTGCTTATTTGGTGAGGGGCCCCAAAAGAGAGTTGTTCGTCTCCTCTCCTCTCCTCTCCCTCTCCCTTAAGGTCGAGCACCTAAAGGTCCTTATGGTCGAGCACCTAAAGGTCCTTAACAGTCGAGCACCTAAAGGTCCTCTCCTCTCCTTATCAGTCGAGCCCCCTAAAGGGCCCTATATTCTTTAGGGGTCACTCACTATTCATATGGTGAGGGTCCTTATCAGTCGAGCCTGCTTACGCATCCTTATCAGTCGAGCCCCTGACGGACCTCACACGTTACCTCTCCGTTGTCGAGAGTTCGGCAAGCTCACCCTCACCCTAACGGGCCTTAGGGTCGAGCCTGCTAATGCATCCTTAATCTACAGCCTTTCCGTTCAAGTCCGAAAACATCCGATCGGCCGTCCTTCTCAAGCTTCCTGTCACTGCCAGCCCATTCTCCATTACCCGCTCATTAATGACCACGCCTTCTGTTCAATGGCTTCCCTCTTGACTAAGCGGCTTCTATGCATAGCCTTTCCGTTAAGGATCTAAATCAATAGAATAAGAAACTGCTGCTAGCCTTGGATCTCTATGTCCCTGGTGTTCTATTTTCAATTCCCGTTACGGCTTCCCCCTTCCTTCCAATTCATGGTGTAATGAATAGGGTGTTAAGGATAACAGATAGGGTCAAGGGCCTTCGATGGGTGATTCGATTTCGAAGGAAGCATGAAAGGTCTTGTCGGAGGGAAGGTTCAATCAGCAGTCAAGGGAGAGTCAGCCGTAAAGTGATTCGTCGGAGAGAAGCAGGAAGGCAGTCAATATAGAAGCATGAAAGTTCTAAGTGGGAAGGTGGTTCCTAAATAGGTAGGTTAGTTGGCTGGCTGGCCCCCCCAATCAGGTAAGGTGGGTCGGATTAGTCGAGCGAAGCAGAAAAGGTCGAAGGAAGTCGGAAGGTGGGTAGGTATTTAGGAAACACAGAAGGTAAGGTATAGAAAAGGGAAGGGGTTGTTGATACCGGAAAAGGGATAGGGGTAACCGTCTTAAAGGTCCTCCTATCTCAGTCTTGCTCGGGGACCTCCCAAGCGAGCCTGTGTATATATTATATATGTAGTTACGCTTTGATTTATTATCTCTCTCCCTTAAGGTTTTTGGAAGGATAGTGACTCCACTGCCCCCTAAAGGCTTTTTGGAGCTATTCTCCCTCCCTTATCTTTCGGAAGAGTGCTTATCCTTCCCCTTAAGGCTGGGGCAAGATAGTAAAGTGTTGCTGGCTCTCGAACTGCTTATGGGGAAGCTGGGATTCGGTCAATTAGCTCAGATGCTGGTGGTTCCTTTGCTTCTAATGCTAGGCGGGGGATTCACTTACGTAACGTAAAGACCGCTTACCTTGAAACATTAAGTCCAACCGAGGCAGCTTCCACCAACCCAGCTCCAGCCAGAAGTGAAGCGAGAATACCCAGTACAGCCAAACCCAGTGCATAAGACCCCGCTGCTGGACTGGAAAGCCTACTGCTGTCAGACTATGGACCGGACCTACTAGAAAAAATGTATATAGCTCAGCGTACCTCTAAATACCCGTAGTGAGGACTCCTAGGATAGCTCTCAGGTTTACGAACCAAGCCTCCATTGGATCCATGGAACCCGAGCTAGATGCACATTCTACGTATATAGTCACTCAACTGACCGGGGAGAGGACTAAAACCTCTACTAACCTTACGAGGAAGCCGCGGATGAACAGCATCAACTCCGAAAAGCTAGAAGACGATCCCTTGTGGCCGGAGGTGGTGGGGAAATAAGCAAAGAAGCCAACGGAGCCGCCAATAATTTAAGGGGAGCCAGATTGAGAGCCAATAGTTTAAGGGTAATTACCCGCAGCAGGGATGGAGGCAGATGTTTCGATTCGAGAGCTAGAGCCTGTTACAATGCCAGAAGCAAAGATAGATAAAAAGGTGGGAACAGGATAAGTGGGAAAGGCATAGGCAATAGGGAAGGCAAAGGCTCCTTACTGCGCGAAATTCATATATAAATTCATAAGTCCCAGATCCATTTGTTGACCCCGAAGCAGTTGATTCACCATATTCTTAATCAGCAGCAAGGAAAGGCTACTCTGCCCGCTACCAGAAACCATAAAGGCCTTACTATTTATAATGACACCTATATGAGCTATCAAATCATAAGCATCACCTCATTGGAATTTAAGCATCAAAGCAAGCATATACATAGGTGGCAGAGCCGGGAGCTCCGGTGGTTTCAGCTGAGGAACCAATTGATCGAGATCGAACATCAGTTGCATTTTATTTGATTGGCCGTGTCTCAGTAAATGATCCAGAACCAGTGAATGATCAAGCAGCGGAGGTAGCAGTACTATGGGAGTACGTTCGATGCGTCAGCATAATTACATATATAATGAGATTGATTTACAATATCTCTAGTTACCAATTCTAGTTATTTCATCCTGAAATTCTACATCTCATTTCAAACTACCGCAACATATATAAAGAAATATTTCATTTCTCTAAGCTGGCTAAACAACAGACATGTCGACGCGAAAGGCATTGATTGTGAGCAAATTGATTGCACTTTCGATGTGGGGCGCTACTACAACAGACACAACTAACAAAACATCTTCAGGGTAGGACGCTACGCAAGGAACTGATACTCAATAGTGAATGATTGAGCGATGCTGGTTAGTCTTCTGAGTTGGCTGGCCGGGAAGGTGCGGCCAGAGGGGACTGAGGAGGCTATGGTAAGTCTCTGGCAAGTCTCTACGGGCTAAGTGACCTGGGCGTAGGCTTAAGGCATTCTAAAGTGGACCTTTGGAAGTCTTTAGAGCTTAATACGGAAGCGGAGGCAAGACCTTAAGTCTATTTACCGTACCGTAGAGCTATTACCGTAAGCAAGACCTTAATTAAGGCAGTCTCTCTCTAATACCTTAGGGCAAGTTACTAAGACTGAAGCTAGATTCTCTCTAGTAGGATTTACTGTATGGCCTTCACTCTCTCTTTCACTCTCTACAGTTCATAGGCAGTCCATGCAGCTTAATGCACTGAAGCTAGTCCAGTTCAATAGGCTTTCACTCGATTCGCCATGTTTGTCCAATAAAAACAATTTGTGATCGGGTCAGATATTCTTTTTTTTTAGCTAGTTGTCAAAGCTAGATGGATAGATTTTCATTATATGCGAAGCCTTGGTGATCGACTCGTATATTATATATGAGTTTTTCCCTTTCAAAGATGGATAATTGGAAAGGTGATCGAAAAGGAAAAGATGGATTAGACTAACCCACCGAGACAAACCAGCCGATTGATAAGACATCTTTCTCTTATAATGGAGAATGACCCAGCCATCGGGAGAAGATATGGATCAGAAATGGATCAGAAATGCCCGAGCCAACGGGGGAATAAGCACCAATATTACCCATCTATATATACATAGATATGCCCAGTCATCCGCTGTAATGAATAACCAAGCATTACCATTCAGCTGGATACTACACTGTTTCCCTAATTATGATGTGTTCTATATTCCTGGGGTATAGCTTGAAGTAAGGTATGAGCTAACATACTGGTAAATAGAGATGAACAAAGCAGGTCTTACTGTACTAGAATAAGGGTAATCATAGTCAATGTTGAAACGTTATAAGCAAGAGTCATACTGTACATTATGTTTATACAACGTTCACTGATATTACCGATGTTATAGTCATGTATAGGTTTCATTGTATCTAACTCTATAAGCTCAGTAGAACCCTAAGTCACCTTGACCTTAATAGATAGGACAAGTAATCATAACCATTTGAATATGGAGTTCTAATAAGCACTATGTTACACAGGTAATGGGTTGTTCTCATCTGCTTGCTTTACATAAGGGAATGTATTGGGTTCGGGTTACATTATGGCAACACTGATCATACATATCATGCTTATGACTGAGTGTTATTCCCGTATAAGCTTGTTCCATTACACTTAGATCAAGTATATGCCTAATCATTCATCGATCACCCTAAGCTTAACTATGTCCTTTATCTACGTTGTAAGTACCATAAGCTTACTAGTAATATAGAACCAATCACTGTAACAAGAAGCTCTGAACCATGTCTCCAATAGACAAAAGGTCATGTAAGTAGTTAGCTTACAAGCAATGACTCATACTAAGTGATCTTCCTATCATGTTTATAGTTCAAGCTCTAACCTCTTACTAGCATAATAAAAGCAATGGTATATATAGAATAGTCTTATTCGACAATCTGCTTATAAGAAACAAGGGTAAAGTCGGCATAATGATTAGACTTAAGCTCTGATCTGTTATAAGGATATCCATAAGATATGACTAGTATAAGTTGTTCAGTACTAATAACATACGTATTATCCCTAATATGTGGAGTTAGTAAGCTTTCATAGCTAATCTGTTCCATTGCATGCTTAAGCTACTAGTGATCAATGTAACAAGCACTGTTATCACCTAGCTATTCCCGTAATTAACTATACTTGACCTTGTATTAGTTACATGTGCTGAATAGTTCATAGAATACATGGCACTCATTCATGCTTGTAATAGAAACAACACTATTATAGATCGGAATCTTGTCCTTGGGAATCAGGAAGCGGTCCGGGCGTTATGGAGGAGAAAGAGGTGCCGGGGACGAAAACTCATATCATATCATATACGGAATAGAAGTAAGAGCGCATCAATGACCTGACCTCCCTCGACTTCCTCGACTCTCACCTATAAGAACTCGGGCCCCTATTTCTTTTATATTAATAAATTAAGAAAGCCTTCCACCAAGCACCAAGTTGATTGATCTCCCTCGACCACCTCAAGCTAGGCAGGCTGGATAAGATATGAGAATGGTCGCTTTTTTCCATTCCCTCCAGGCGGACACACGATCGATTTGAAGGCCTTTCTCTCTTCCGCCCGCATCTTCATGCCACATCAGCAGGACAGGAAGGAGGGACGCCTTGATGTATGTATGCCGCAGAATGACCGGCCTCCCCGGAGAGTGAGTTCCCTCTATCGGACGGAGGCGACTGCCTCGGTTTTTGCCCAGACCCTCAGTTCGGCAGATCATGTCTTATCTTACTCAGAGAGCGCAACCTAGCCTTCAATATGCTACGCCTCCCAATTTCATTCCACTTGAACTTCGAGCTAAATCATCAGGTGACCCCTTCTTTTATTGGTTATGAAATTCAAATGAGAATAGTGAAAATGATAGGTAAATAGTGAAATCCATTCTGTTAGTGCCAGCTAATCTCATGACGCTTCTGTAAGCCCATTCCATTCTCTCTCTGCGGTACAAGCTCTGTGGGACCGGATCTAATCTCGCTTTCTTTGTCTCTTTCCCGCCTGCCTGTAATTCATCTCGTAATGAGATGATGGAGATGGGAGCGTAAACCGTTTGCTTCATAGGGAACGGGACTGGGCTGTGCTACTTTCTTTCGTTTCGACCCGACCCTCTATCTGTATCCGAGACCCTTCCTTAATCTCGTAATGTCGTACGTAGTTTCTTGGGCTAAGCTCCTGGTACGCAACTGTTATTTCCCCCAAAACCCTTCAGCTAACGCTCCTTTCAATACGTATATAACTCTTCGGCTAAGGCAACTGATCTAACATCTGTAACTCTCTCTAATAGGCTAACGGGACTGAACTAGAATTACATATATAACTCTGCTCTATTCGTATGAACTGTGTATTATTTTATGCCTTCCTTGCACTAGGAAGTGCAAGCCCCTCCGGGACCTTGCTGACCGGTATTCTTTCTTATCTTGTGGGCTAACGGGACTGCACTTTCATTACATATATAACTGCTATACTCATATGAACTAGGTATTGAATTTCCTGCCTTCTGACCGGTATTCTTTCTTATTTTGGGCTAACGGGACTGTAATTCCATTCCGTGTGTAATTGTCTCTCTTCGGCTCCCGCAAATGTCGTACGTCTATTCGGTTCATGTTCCCGATCAAAGGTTTCCAACTGTTCAAATAAGCTCCTGGAAGAACGTATATAACTCTGCAGCTTAGGAACTGTTCCAAGGGATATAAAGGGATCTAAAAGTAAGTTCTCTATTACTATCTTATATACGATGCTATGACGATGCAGTAATTACATATATCAAGATGCTCAATTCCTGCCTAACTGAATAGCTGTACTGGGTATATAGATCGATGTAAAAGGTCCATTGTGTGGCTGCCAGCTCTCGTTGACCCGTCTCATATGGACCTGCCATATTTTGTTTTGGGACCCAATATACTAAATTCATTCCTGGATCAGCTTTTGTGGGACCATAGACAATATCTGGATCTCTTTCTTCTTTCTGTGGGAACGTTCTTTGTGGGACCGGTTCTATTCTCGCAGTGGGACCAGCTCACTTTCACTCACATGGCCCAGCTATTCTCTCTCTAATGTCCCATCCTCTGATCTGTCTCATGTCCCAGCTCTGTGATGTTCTGGGACCGGTTCTGTTCAATAAAATAAGGCTCTGGGAAATGACAATAATGTCCCAGCTCTGTGATCGTTCTGGGACCGGTTCTGTTCTCGCTTGACAAGCTGCTTTCGCTTGCCTGTAACCCTGCCTGCATACAGATATTGCTGAATGTATGATGTGATTGTATACGTAAATATAAGGTTAAGAGGTCGAGGGGGGTATGCCTAACGAGTAGATATCAATCTAGACTGTAACGTTCCCGTCTGACCGTAATGGGGTCTTCGCTGAACTGGGAATTACGTATTCGACCCGTAATCCGGGACTGTTCGTATGTGGTATCTGCAGCTAACGCAACTGGTATTCCATTTAGAACTAGGAATTGATTCTATCTTCCTTCAATCCGAGGAGATATAACGATGCAGTAATGACGTATGATAAATAGGCTAAGAAGCTCCTACCTAGGTAACTATCTGACTGTAATGGGGATTGATTCCCTTCTCCCCTGTTCCTCCCGGGCCCTTTTCCCACTAATTGAAGTGATATAGCGTCCTCCTCATTATAGTCCTAGCAGCACCTCTTCTTCCAGGAAGAGGCTGTCACCCTTCTTCCAGGAAGTTCCGGTACGGAAAACTCTTTCCAATTTCTTCATGCATCTGGAACACCACTGAATCATATATAATAGATTTAAGTCATTTCCCTAAGAAACTCAGTCATTTCACTGCTGAAAAATGATCCACTTCGATCAGATATTTCCGTCATTTCGCTATGGTCATTTGAGGGCTGAAATGACATATATAATGAGTGTTTCCTCCAGCTGGAAAGAGGGTATACGGCTCGAATCTGATTGATCGATTCATGGTAGGCATGGGCATTTCGTAAGTGTGAAAGATGCCTCCCTGGCCCCCTACTATATAGCCTGGGCGTGTGAATTCGGTGCCCTGCGGGGACCCTGGACATAGCGTCAAAGTAGCACTTCCATTTGCCACCTGCCTGGAGAGATTGAAAGGGGAGCGAAGCGTGCTGTTATCTCTATCTTGAAACAAAGGGGAGCGAGGGTGACTCGAATAGCTCATTTCGGTGAGCCAGGCTCGACAAGATCATTTCGGGATGGAAAGCCCCGTCATTCTCTCTTGAAAGCCTACCCCTAGCTCGTAATTCTATCTACCTGAAAGGGAAGCGAGACTCGAAGAGCATTGTATGGGTGAGAAACCATAATGACATATGCCCATATCTGCCCTCAATCTCTCTCATTCTCTTCTTGGGAACGATGCATCGAAGAATCACTTCCTTCGACATCGAAACAAGGTCGGTTCATCGAACCGCAACATACGTGGGTGCAGAAGAAAAGATGGATGGCACCTATCCTAATTGTTGGCCCAGCTGGAGCACCCGGCGGGCACCTAAATGGCATTCCAAAGCCATGCTTCATGGGTGGGAGAGCAAAGACATAGTCCCGCGAACGCGATATGGGCCATCGCGTCAACTCCGACGTAGAGTGCGTGCAGGAGAAACTGGTTGGGTGGGTTAGACGCACCTGGTGGGGTGCGGGAACCACCTTCGGCCCAATATGGGAAGTCGGCCCGTATCCCACTCACATCTGCACTCCAGCATAGCAGCCATAACTTGGTGTCGGGAAACATAGGATGGGAAAAGGTCCCGGAGGGGCTTGCGGTTCCTAGTGCAAGGAATAACAGTGAAATCCTATATCTGGAAACAGCTTTCAATCTCTCCCCGGGAAAAAAAAAATCATCACGCCTAAGGCGCCCATGCAAGACACGAAGCGGGAGATTCGAACCTGAACCTTGATATACGAAATTGGACTTCCAGATGACGGCTCGAGATGGGTCATAGCCCGGTGAAATCTCTAGTTTGGTTTGGTAGTTTCGTGGCTTGGCAGGTCGGGTATTTTCTTTTATTGGCTTGTCTTTTCATTTATTTAAGTGGTTCTTGTTATTATTTCAATTTCCGTTCTTGATTTATCGAGGTCAGGAGTTCGGTTAATTGGCTTTCATTTTCTTCTATTTTCTTGGATTTCATTTCATTTTATTGGATTTTGCGTAATTTATTGATTTTCAGGTCATTTCAAGGTTCGCTTGGTTGGATTTCAGGGATTCCAGGAACAGCTCCGTCTGGCCCGGTCCGGTCATCGGATGACCTCCCCGGCTTCGGGACAGGCGAGACCCACTTGTTTATATTATTTCTCGTTCATTTAGGCCTTGCCCCTCCGTCCTCGGCTTATTACAGATCGATCGGCTCGATTTGGCACTCATCTCACTTTATTCCCCCTGATTGGTTCTCCCCGATCGTATTGCTTGCTGAGGGAATGACCTGCTTTATCTGGTCATGACTGACTGACTTGTAAAACACAAGAATTTGATCAAAGGTGGTGGGTGGCGGAGGAACAATGGGTAGGTCTGGGTTCCTGCCTTTGTGTGTTTTACTATAAGACGATGTAGGAATTTCGCTACTGCAAAGAGAGTCATCAGGGAGAGAATATGACCAATGAATGGAACGAATTGGAAGAAGAATTACACCCCCAATTGACAAGTCTCACCGTAACATATAGAATATGTCGAATTGAGTTATGTCATAATTCCATATATTATATATGTCATTTCTGAACCAGAGAGATGCTCCTGAGATAAGGAGAGATATTCATGACTGGAAGAAAGAAATGAGAAACCATAATGAAATATGCCCATATATGCTCAGTGATCGAATATTCCCAATTTCTTTGTGCATAATGACATATATAATACATGCTCGGAATATCCCTCATTCAGAAACCGATAACGTAATGACATATATAATGATCTTGATTTCGGTAACTAGAGGCAGCCTTGAGCAATATATAAACCCCCAAAAAGAAAGAAAAGCATAATGACATATATAATATATCTCATTCATGACTGGAATAAATGAATTTGAGGGGAAGAAATAGAAACTTACGCTCTGCTATTCTCTTTGAGGGGAAGAAATATGAGGGATAACCAACCCTCCCTATTACGGAGTGTTCAACTGGAAAGTCTTTTGGGGTCAACCCAGCCCCCCCTCCCGATAAGTCACTTCAAGCCTTTCCCCTCCCGTTTCAGAACCTTCCCATCCATTACGGTTCATAGGGTATTACGAAGGCGGATATCTCCGTGGCCTGCGGAGTCATGCTGGTGGATGAAGTGGTACGCCCTACCATCCGGCCTGCCTTATGGCTTGCTTGCGCGAACTAATGCCGGTAGCCTTTATTCTACAATGGGTGGGTGAGTTAGCTTGTTACGGCACTAACTTGGACAGGTGGATAGATCCAGCCAGGAAAGTCCTGAAAAAGCCAGGTGTGGGCACCCATTTTACCAAGGTGGTCTCGCCTTTCGCCGGCCTTACCTTATGAAGTAATCTCTATTTCTTTCTTTTCGGTAACTAGAGATAGATAGAATCAAGAATGAGAATGACAATCCCTCACCATATGAATAGTGAGTGACCCCTATAAAGTAGTAGGGCCCAGCTGGTAATTCATTCAAGGTGCGAAGCCGCTAGAGGAGAAAAAGGAGGGGACGGGGAGCAAGGTCCGGAGGGGCTTGCGCTTCCTAGTGCAAGGAAAATAGATAATCGGTGGTAACTAGAATATTATAAAGAGTGTCTAAAGGCCTCACCATATGAATAGTGAGTGCCCCTCTCCTCTCCTTATCAGTCGACCCCCTCTCCTCCTTATCAGTCGAGCCCCCTAAGGGGTCCTTATTAGTCGAGGGTGCTTACGCACCCTAAAGGGTCCTTGACGTCGAGCCCCTACCGGTCCTCACCTTATGAATAGGAGTGTGCTAACGCACCCTCTCCCCTCTCTAAATAATAAAACCAAAGGCAGTGTCGAGTGTTGTTACGCACCTCACCATATAATATGGTGTGCTAACCACCCTCTCCCCTCCTCTCAAATAAGTAACCAAAGGCAGTCGAGTGTGCTTACCGCACCCTCACCATCGGAATAGTGAGTGGCTCCGCCCCTATAAAGTAGTAGGGGCGATGGCGGCCCCCCTCTCCAATAAGTAACTAAGGTGCGAAGCCGCTTGTCCCTCCGGGGGCAAGGGCAGTCGAGTGTGCTAACGCACCCTGGTGTACACTTCTAAACATAAGTCATAGTATAATGCGCATCATGATGTTTGGTAGATAATGCATGCATCTCCATCATGCATGTTTGCTTCATCATGCATCGTTTTGCCATCTCTAATGCAACATATATAAGGCATCCACAGACAGATCTCAATCCAACTGGGAGAAATAGATGCATCCACATTCTCCATCATGCGGTCGCATTTCCTATCCATTCAGCATTCTCCGAACGCACCGCAATAGAGCGATGACAAAATATGGGGTATCGGTCCGGATCCGATAGCGAGTATAGACGTGTCTAAGGGCGAGTATAACCCAATAGGTCAGAGTGTCAGATTGTGAATTCGAAAACACGGGTTCGAATCCCGTTATTCGCCGCACCCCATTGTCGACCAGGCCCTCCCCCCCCTATGAAATAAGTAAAGCGATGGCCCTGGCTTTCAATACGTTACGCTTCATATTTCTTCCCCTAAAAGCTAAGCCAAGGAGATAAGTCAAATAGTTATGCCTAGCTTTCAATATACCTATGTGTAGCCCATCTTTCAATACGTTACGCCTAACTTGAAATATGCTACGCCTCACCTTCACACGCTCCCTCACCTGGTACTTCTCTCCCCAACTTTTCATGGCTCTTCCTTGACGAAGTATTACTTCTTTTATAACGTATTTACTCATATCATTTTGGTAACTATAGATAGAATAAATCCAAGGTGCGAAGCCACTTTTCCCTCCGGGGGGCAAGGAAAATAGTAAGTTACACAGCACCATGGAAACTTTGATTGAGGGGCTAAAAATAGCAGTAGTGTTATGAAGTTATGTCTTTTGGGGTATTTGGTTATGGGTCACTATTTTGGTTTCTTCGCAACTCCGTGACTCGATTGATCATAGGGGCGAGTCACTAACCGTACCTTACCCATGACGGGTGAGTACTCCGTTTAGGGTT
>APFE030719522.1:2768-18888 GCA_000404065.3 Pinus taeda
GTAAAGAAACACACTTTACCTAACTCTATACTAGACCAAGTTGAACTTAACTATTTCCTATGTGTCGGAATATCCTAACGCCACTTTCATTTCTCATAGCAATACTTGGATTGATTCAAATAATTAATTTTGGTGTCATTTTTAACTTCTAAAGCTTGTTCTCCTTAATAGGACTCTGAGTATCCTTGGGTTTGGCCATCCCAAGAACCTCAAAGCCTTTTGTATAATTTTCTTTTCTTCTTTTCCTTCTTATTCACATGCATATCTTATTCTTGTTTTTCCTATTTCTGCATTTAGTATTGATGCTTCTTTTCTTGTAGGATTGGGTTAAATGATTGAAGTATTTTTTTTTGCAGGTTATTTACATAGTCACAAATATGATGCACCCTTAGAAGATATTTTAAAAGTCATATTTGTCATTCATCTACTTGGATTGGTTTATTAGTTCACAAATCTAGAAGTTATGGAAGTCCCTTGTAGCAAAAAGTAGTAATTTTCTGTTATTTTTATAACATGTTAATGTGCTTCAATTGAGTTGATTCCACTTGTATTAGGTCATAATAACATTCAATTTAATAAAAAAATTACCCCAATGCATTTACACTTGATTAGGTTAGGCATTTGATAGGTTAACTAGCTCACTAGTTCTTGAATTTCTAGTTTTTAGAATAGTAATTTTATGCTATTTTTAGCACATGTTAACAGGGACATTTTGGACTGATTCAACTTGGAATGGAGTCCTAATACATCCTAATTAATAAGAGAAATTGTCCTATCCCATTTTCATTTGATTTACTTGGTCATTCAGTGAATTAACTCCTCTTGTAGCAATTTTGTTTCGCCTCTAGCAACCTCCTGTAGCACTCATGTAGCACGTGTAAACTTGACCAGATTAGCTCCAAAATCTTGGTTTCTATCTCTTAGGCTTGAATCATAACCCCTAGGCTCTAAATCCATGATTCAAGAAGAATAGACACCAATTAGGACATGTCTTTTTACAAAGTAGATTAGGCTTATTTATTTGAATTCATGGTTTTAGGATTTCAATTACAAATTATTGTTCTTGCCTAGGATTAATTTCTTTTCAAAATAAAATTTCTAGTTTTGCAATTATTTTACGCTTTGATTTCATGACATTCACTCCTTTACATCATATCAATGAAAGAAGGAAACACTGTATGCTGCATGTTGTAACATTTTTGGTTTTGATAATTTAACATATTAGAAAAAAATGAAAAATCAAATATATTAAAATGTTAAGTTAGGATATGGACAAAAATAAAACAGAAAATAGAGTTTTAGGAATATTTATTATGATGTCCATATCAAAGAAAATGATAGTTTAGATGCCCTAAAAAAGGAAGGAAAAATAAATAAAATGCTAGGTAAGCAAAGAAAGAAAAAATAATTGCTTTAGTTGAAAAAGAAATAAATTTGAGGGAGCTTGTTTAAATGCACCATTAAAGTTTGTTTAGTGTTGTTAATAAAGGTTAAGTTCTTAAGAAAAGTTAATTTCCTTTTATGATAAAGTTTGGCATTTGTAATAAGAAAAGCGCACATAATTTATCCAAGTTTAGAAAACGACAAAACATCAAGTTAGCACATGATAAGCTCCTACCATCTTTCGACGGACAGGATGAATGCCGCCCAGATCAACGATGGAGGTATCATTTCATACCCCCTTCAGTTGTTTCCCGTTAACGCGATTGTGGGCAGGGGGGGGTCTGAAAATATGTTTTAATGATAGCCCATTCTCAATACGTGTCAGCCCCATAGAATTTTGGACCCCCAAGGTGCAAAACCACAAACTGCTTGCCCCCAAAATCCCGTCGGTGGTTCTCAACCTTCAAACGGTCAACCATACCCGTGTGCGATATCACCCATTCGTTACCCCTCATCCACTCAGAAGCTGCCACGTCATTAATCCATTGTGCTATACACTCTCGTCCTGTTGCAAACATCATTTATCCATTTTTTAGTACCGTTGGATAATTAATCCCCGCTACTCTGTTATAAATTTCCTACAACTATACCTAAACAATAATTAATTAATTCAACTTATAAATACACTATGGCCTTAATGTTTATTACTTTTCCGCCTAAAGCGATGCCACCGTAAGCTTTTATTTCTTCTGTCACTGTGTATCCTCTCATTCATCGCTCAATTGAGTCAGTTGTCCCATTCCCCCTGCAGTAAAAAGGTCCCGAAGGATAAATCACAGAAAATAGTTGAAGAAGAAAACCCATCTGTAATCCCGATCTATCTAGATCACCTTCCCCTTACAGACTCTCTATTCAAAGTCGCAGACTGTGAATGTGAATTTGATTTTCATGAATTCGATCTCTGGTTAAAACAAAAGTAGATAGATAAGGAAGACCCCATTCGATTCTGGGAGACGCTCTTGCCCCTCTTCTCCTTTCCAAAAACTCACCATTTTCCTGATTTGATCACCCGGTGTCAAGCCAGATATGATCTTCTGAAGAGAACAATAATGACTCAGGATGGAAACATTTTGATCACCATTACTGCTCAAAATATAAATCAAATGCTATTGATACCTTCATCTGACTCCCTTAGCTATTTCTCACCAGCAGCTCTCATAAACTTGTATAATAAACTTACCTTCCCACAGAGAGCTCTCATTTTTGAACTTCTTATACCAGAAGATGTTGAATTACCCAAGAGAAATCCACCTTATTCATCTTCTATGTTACGTGAAGCTACTAGACATATCATCTCCCTACTGTCATACCTCTTAGCCTATGAAAGTGATCAACTTGTTGATGAATACATCCTTGGATTCTTTTCTATTTTCAGTAAGGAATATCAACCTGCATTCATGTACAATAATAGCCAGTTCTTGGCTGATAGTATACATGAGCAGTTTATGAGCTTTACCACACAAGGAGTATTAAGGTATAGTTCAATCATCATTCATTTGATTTTGTTTCAATAAGGAGATTCATTACCCATTCAGCGCAACAAACAAGATGAACGAGTGAATCAATCAGTGATTCACTGGAGAAAATTGGTCATAGCAGCATCATCAAACTTTTCATTTTCTCAGTTCATTGATTCTTTTTTTCATCCGGTTCTTCAGTTACTCAATAGCCAGACAGAGCCCAGAATTGGAGAAGAAATCAAGAAGATTCTACATCTATCTGAACAGACAAATATTGGTGACTGGTATCTATACCAGAATATTCTCACTAGAATACATTAGGCAGATGATAAACATGGATGAAGTTCACTTTGTCTCTGGTAAGAAAAAGTGACTAAGATCAAAGCAAAGGTAGGGTCATTCATTTGTAATACTAGGTCTACAGGCATAGAGGCAGATAAATTATTGAAGAACATGTAGAATTTCCTACAAATTCTCTACAAATCTACCTTCGATATCTGTGTAGAAAATCTAACTGTAGATTAACTCGATAATGCAATATACCAAAGCAAAATACTATAATCTAATTCTACTATCAAACTTGCGGAAGCTTAAAGATCGAGCTGAATCAGAGCAGAACACATATAACCATAAGAAGAAGAATCAATACACATGAAACACAGAAAATACTCGGGGGAAGCCTCGGCTAAAAACCCCACTATCTGTATTATCATACAAGGTGGAAATACATCAAAATTATACAAAGCCTTAGCTCTCACTACAATCCTCCTGGATGCTCACAGGCAAACAAAGCTTCTCGCAAGCCTTATCCTTTGTCCTCCAAGCTCTTGTTTCCTTGCGTAGTTTCCCCTGGGTGATCCTCCTGTTACCAAGTGGAAGACTGATCACTCACACTGATCCTACACCCTGTCAGAACTACGTAATCCTCAAGGAACCTTGTTCTTTCTACATGGATGAGTTTCCTTTATAGGAAAACTCATGCAACTGATAGTAACCTGTCCTTGATATTTAGCTCAATTAGGTCTTTCTCAGAATAGAGATGCATGAGTTAATGATGAGATAATCTTCAGTTATCTTGAGTACACTAGTTGGATGCATGCATGCATTAATTGACTGAATTCACAATTAGTTCCTCAAACAGTTTGGAACTAATTTAACTGGAATTAACTCAATAAACTGAGCTAACTAATTACAACTCAATCTTATCTCCTTAATTAAGGGATAATCTCCTTAATTTAACGGATAACTGTTGCATGACTTTAGAAAGACTTCTAGCTTGAATTTCTCCAACTAATTAACTCAAGATGAATTAATTAATTATTTTTCAAGTACCTGGTGAGACTAAATTCGAATTTTAAACAAATAAAATTGGAATATTCTCGATTCTATTTTTATCATTTATTGTTGCTATTTTCAAAACTCCCTCTCAACAAGAAAGGATTTCAACTCGATCCCAATCGTGAACCTTTGGAATTTTATGCATGCAACACTTCTCTCTAGTGTTGCTGCTCCAACAACTCCAGAAACAAAAAACATCCAACTTGAATCAATATGATGCATCTGTCATCAAAGTCTCTGATTGCTATTGCCTCTGTCAACTAAAAACTATGCGTTTCTGCTGACTCAACATTTCTGCATTGTTGTTAATCCTTCTCTGCGCTCTTCAGTATCTGACTGCTCTAGCCTCTGTCACTTTGATCTCTGATTGCATCAATCCCACTGATTCCTCCTTCTACTATGTACTTTGGGCTCCCGTAGCAAGGTATGATCCATGAGATAAAACCTCTCAATGGACCCTACGCAATTTCAGCGTTCTTGGGACTATCACTTCACATTGCCCCACCTCACACCTGGAGGTATGGCTGCATGTGATACCTCTGGCCACTTCTCCAATTGTGGCTCCTCCATAATTGTCTGAGACTTCTTCTGGGACTGCATGTTGAGAGGTAATTTACTCTCCCTCTCAACCACCAAGTCTCTAACATTTTCCTTGCTCCTCAAGGCTTTGCATGTATCTTGAACCTCAAGAGAATACATTTTCTTAACTTGTGAACCGATCTGTTTCACCTGTCTCGTGGTGATGTGTCTAAGGAAAACCTTTCCCTTACTGAAGACAATATTGTAGCCTGTGTCCTCCAACATCGTGATCGATACCAAATTCTTCTTCAGTCTAGGCACATACTTCACATCTGTCAAGGTGATAAGAGCTCCATGCTCCCTCTGAAAAGCAATCGTGCCCACTCCTAAAACATTATACCTTTCATCGTCACCCATCTCTATGCGCATCTTGAGGTCTTTCTCCTCTAAGGTAATGAATAAACTTTTATCGCTGGTCATGTGGAATGAGGCTCCACTGTCAATATACCAACCACAACCCATCATTGATGACACGATGCATGCGATGAGGGTAAAGTCCATCTCGAACTGAGAGGCTAATGCCTCACATTTAGATCCCTTTCGAGGATCCCTTCTTGGACTTCTTCAATGGGAAATTAGTCGCATAATGACCCATTTCATGACAATTAAAGCATCTCACTTTACACTTGGCAACCTTCTTCCTTCCATGAGAAGAATTCTATTTAGAATGAGAATCCTTCTCCTTCCATTTCCTTGCCTTACTTGCTAACGCCAGATTTTCTTTATCATCCTTGGATGAAGAACCATCTCGTGTGCTCCTCCTGATCTCCTCCTACATGAGATCCAACCACAATCGTTGCCAATTCGGTAATTTCTCCCTTCCATTCACAGAGTCCTAGTAGCTATTCCAGCTCTTTGGAAGGCCAAGGAGAGCAAGGCTCACCATATCATCATCGACAGTAGCTATTCCCACACTGCTAAGCTCATCTCTGCAAGTGGTGATCTTGTTCAGATATGTGGAAATAGTACAGCCGTTCTCCATCTTGATTCTTCGAAGCTTATCCTTGAGCTCCAATTTCCTCTGGTCGCTACTGTTCTGGTAGAGGTCCTTCAATTTCTTCCACATTGAATATGGAGTATCCTTCCTGTGGAGACTCGAGACAATATGGTTTCGAACTTCCTCAAGGATGATCCGTCTCGCCCTCGCCACACACTTCCTCCATTTAGCCAACTCTTGTGCATTAGTTGAACCTGGCTTTGGGATTTCTTGATCAATGAAATGCTTCAAGCCGTTGTCTTCTAATACAACCTCCATGTGATCTTTCCATGCTATGTAATTCGAGCTTCCTTCCAAGGCATACTCAAGTCTCAAGCCATAGAACGCCATTGGCCAACCTTGAAGTATGATAAGCATTCGATTTTCACTTGCAACCCCAAACTTCAAACTTCGAATTCTTTTCTTCATATACCGTTCACAGCTCTGATAAAATCAGCTCTGATACCATGTAGAATTTCTTGAAAATTCTCTACAAATCTACTTCTGAGATCTATGTAGAAAACCTGACTATAGATTAACTCGATAATGCAATATACCAAAGAAAAATACTATAATCTACTTCTACTATCAAACTTGCAGAAGCTTAAAGATCAAGCTAAATTAGAGCTGAACACATATAACCATAAGAAGAAGAATCAATACACATGAAACACAGAAAATACTCAGGGGAAAGCCTCAACTAAAAACCCCACTATCTGTATTGTCATACAAGGTGGAAATACATCAGAATTATACAAAGCCTTAGCTCTCACAGCTAGCCAGCTCTCAGTACAATCCTCCTGGATGCTCACAGGCAAAGAAAGCTTCTCACAAACCTTCTCCTTTTCCCTCCAAGCTCCTATTTCCTTGTGCAGTTTCTCCTGGGTGATCCTCTTGTTACCAAGTGGAACACTGATCACTCACATTGACCCTACACCTTGTCAGAACTGCACAATCCTTAAGGAACATTGTTCCTTCTGCATGGATGAGTTTCCTTTATAGGAAAACTCATGCAACTGATAGTAACCTCTCCTTGACATTTCGCTCAACTGGGTCTTTCTGCGAACAGACATGCATGAGTTAATGATGAGAGAATCTTTAGTTATCTCGAGTACACTAGTTGGATGCATGCATGCATTAACTAACTGAACTCATACTTTGTTCCTCAAACAGTTTGGAACTAATTTAATTGGACTTAACTCAGTAAATTGATCTAACTAATTACAACTCAATCTTATCTCCTTAATTAAGGGACAATCTCCTTAATTTACGGGATAACTGTTGCATGACTTCAGAAAGACTTCTAGCTTGAATTTCTCCAACTAATTAACTCAAGATGAATTAATTAATTATTTTTAAAATAGCTGGTGAGACTAAATTCGAATTTTAATTCAAAGACAAATTAAAATTGGAATATTCTAGATTCTATTTTTATCATTTCTTGTTGCTATTTTCAACAGAACATGAACCTTCAACCAAGTTTCACTTGGTCCAATGCTCCTTTTGGGATTGTCTCTACATTAAGAGTTTAATTGAAGGCAACAACTTACAATCACACTCCTAGGCCAGAATTAGAAAAGTTTATGAACCAGGAGAAGTGGTCTAAAGGGACACTCTTGGAAGTAGATGAGCATGTTATAACTACTCTAGAAAAGAACACTCCAGCCACCCAGAATACTCAACATAAAGAACTAGAGAAGAAACTCTATTAGTTACAGAATCAGTTAAAGAGTATTCTATACTGCATAAGAAATTGAACACTATATTATCAATGTCATCGGGGAGCAGGCAACCAGAATTAGTTGATCTTGGGGATCTAGAGTATATCTCATCAGCAAGGACCACTGATCCAAAAACTCCTTCTTCTTCAACTCCCTTTTCAGCAGAACCTATGGAGATTATTCATTCCACTGAGACCAGCTCTGTAGAAGATAGTAATATCTTCTCCAAATTTCTAGAAATTAAGCAAAAGAATGAAACTCTTAAGTAAAAAATGTATGGTCAGTTTTGGAAACAAACATCCACCTCTCAGCACAAGCTTCTCTCTGCCTTTGACAGTGAAAGAGGAAGAATGCAAATGGATTTCTTGTAGGCTCAGATTCCATTTCCCAAGTCTACAACATACTACAAGAAGAATATATTTTCATTTGATGTAAACCAAATACATCCTATTGACCAAATGGATTTGCCAGGTAATCAGGTGAGATGTTATTCTCAATGATGACTACAAATTCCATGTCTCTCTCTAAGCTTAGAACTGCCTTGTCAAATGTGTAGTCACAGCTTAAGATTGAGAAATTTTCATATCTAGCTAAAGATAGCATGCTAAAATATTTAGAAGACCTCATTGGTAAAATTGGATATGATCCCAAAGATTGTAAATCAGTTGAAGAAATACTTAAGAAAAAGAATATAGAGATAGCAACCTTGAAGAAACAGTTAAAATTGCCTTCAACTGAGGATCCACAAACCAGGGAAATGGTAAAGAATGAACAACATAGAGAGGAGTTGTTGAAGCTCATCATAGAGCAAAACATACAAATTAAAAGCATGGAAGAACAAATAGAAAACTGCTTAAGGAAAAAGAGGCAGCACAACTTGCTGTAATTCCAGTAACAATAGTTCCCATAACAAGTACAGAGCCAAGCTCATCTTCCACTGGTATTGCCTCAACATTAACAACAATTGAAACAACAAAACTATCACAGGAATTGCAAGCACAAGAGCAACATAATGAAAAGTTACTCCAAAAGTTCCAAACTCTGGAGTCACAGAAGGTCAAAAATGATACATTGTATGTAGAGGAAATGAAAAAGTCACACAGACAAGAACTTAGGGTTAAACAATTAGAGAGTAAGTCTCTAATGGCAGACACTTTGGCCGAAGACAAAGAGGACGTCTGGTTAGATATCAGCCACTCCATAACAGAAGTATGGCCATCCATACAAATAATTTTTGAGCAGTAAGAGTTAATTGCCAAATGTAGGGCATAAATTGATAAGTAGAGGGAAGCAATGAAAACAAAGCCTAAGGAAGCAGTAGGAATGATAAAAGTATTAAACTCCAAGACTAAGCAAGAGTTACAGGAAATCAATGTTTCAGATAGGACAACTACTATTTTGGAAATTAAGAAATTCCTAGAAAAGAAGAATTTACTGACACAACTGGAGACAAAATGTGAAACTTTGAACATTGTTGTCCAAAGATTTGATTCCAAATTCAACGTGTTAAGCAAGAAAGGTTTACTAGGGTTAGTGTCATCAAATGATCAATTAGTCAAATTGGAGGATTACTGTGAAAAGTTATATACTATTGTAGCAGATAACAACCAATTTTCAAGGATAAAAAGACATATTATAGGGAAAGAGGTTTTGGAAGCCTTGAACTCTGACCTCACAATCAAACATGAAGTTGGACACCTTTTTCTCACTAAACCTAATTTTGAAAGATATACCAAAGTTGATGAGATATTTAGAAGGATGGTAAATCTGGAAATACCAAGTGAAGAGAGGTGGGATCAACTATGTGAAACAATTGTTTAACCTTTTGATCATAACAAGAAGACGACACAAAAACTTTTGGAGGGCCAGTGATCAACAACTCCCTACCTAATAGGGACACATCATCCACCAATTTTCTTTTCCTATTTTTCTTCAAGCTATTTTTGTAATCAGTTTCAAATATTTTGTTTAGTATCTAAACTAGTATAAATAACTCTCTTCTACGAGTTATTAAGGGTTTCACCCTTGCATAAGCACTTTGTAAGCATTCAATGTACACAACTTTTATGGATCACTAATGATAAAGCAGAGGCTTTTGAATTTTCGTATATACAGTTTCGTTTCTCTTGTAAGTTTTTCCAGTGTATCTTTCATTTTGTATTCTACATATGTTTGAGTTTTATAAAGGTAACTAGGTAAGTGTAACTGTGTTTCAGTTATTCTTAAATTGCTTCTGAAGTTATAATCATTAAAGAGAATGGGTTACTGAACTATTTGTTTAAGTATCTCCCTCTAAATCATTCAATTGTCAGTATCTTTATAATCTTAAGTATATTTTGTTCAGATTTTCAAACATTGGTTGAAGTTTTTCCTACTTAAGATTAATTTTCTATCTCAAAACTTAAGTAATCATATCCTCTTACTATTTCTACTTAACATTAGCAAAAACTTAAATCACTGTGGGGAATTAAATAGCAGCCATTTGTTTATTGATTAGTATTATCCAAAAGGTTGAACATCATTGTTATAATTTGTTTCATACATTGGTCCTCCAATTAAATCAAAACCAATAAAACATTATAGATGCTTTGGCATAACCAATTGACCTTAGGTTATATCAAAGGACAACACTGCACATATAGTTTCAACACCTCTTAAGTTTTATGGACCCCGAGTTGATAATTTAAGTTGGTAGTCTTGGGAGTTGCAGCGTTTTTGTTGCAATACTGGGGCTCAACACTTTTTGGCGTCATTGTTGGGAAGGTGTCAAAGTATGCATCGTTTTCTTCCCTAATTGATCAATTTCTGCAAAAAAAATTTGCATTAGGCATCTTTCATTTCAAGAACAGAAAATTGCATTGTATTAACATTCTAATTCATTTAAAAAAAAAAAATTACTTCTACAACCCTAACTCCCCCCATTTGATCATGTGGTGCAGTAGGAGCCACCCCACCATCCACTTTTTCAGGTAGAAGAATAAGAGGTGGAAGAGAAGGTAGAAGAAATGGATGGAGATGATGAAAATGAGGAAGATCCTCTTGTATTTCCCATTCAAGATACTGATATTAGTGTCCATATGAAGAGCATCCCTTTATATTTCCTTCCCAACTTCCATGGTATGAGGTCAAACGATCTGGAAAAATTTGTAGATCTTATCGTTACTTATTAAAAACTCAAAATTTGAGATTGTTTCTGACAACAATGAAGGATAGAGCTCTTAAATGATTCATGAGTTTAGGGACTAATTCAATAATATCATGGAAATATATGGAAAATATATTTATATAGAATTATAAAGATCATGATATTAAAGAATAAATCTTTAGAATGACTCAAAAAGAAGATGAGAACCTTCAAGATCTAATAGAGAGGTTCATGTATATTGTTAAGAGGGAAAATTTACATCATTTAGGATCTGACACACTAAGAACCCTCTTACTTAGGACAATTAGGGATTAGTGGCTTGATCTCCTTGATCTCACGAGTAGAGGTGATGTATACCAATTACCATTTGAAGAAATTTGTGAAACATGCAAAAGCATATCAAGAAGAAGGGAAAAAATAAGTAAATAAACATCAAGATCGGTAAGTCAAGCTAAACTTGGAAATTTATTTGATGACTTTAAAACATAAGTTATTAGCAATATAAACGAATGAGTAGAAATGTTAAGAATGCAAGATGAGGAAAAAGAAGCTGATGACATTTGTGTTGTCCATGCAGAATCACATGCTATTAAATATTTCCCATCATTACCAAGCTTGAAGGAAGTTTACCAAGTGGACAATGGAGCAAGTCAATCACCAAAGAATCTATGCTATGTAGCTCCAAGAGGACCATGGCAGCTTAGTCAACCTAGTATGATGCAAGAACCTAATTCAAAATTTCAAGTTTATGCACATCTATCTCAAAGTGATTGGAACACACCCTTTCCTTGGAAACCTTGGCCATCTCAACCCCAAAATAAATCTTAGAAACAAGGTTGGCAACAACCTTATTGGATCAATCCACAATATCCTCAATATTTTCCTCAATATCCTCCACACCCAACTCCATGTAATCCCTACCATCCACTTCCACTAGAATCGCAACCTCAACCGCATCCATATCAAATATCCACTCCCACTCAACTACATGTACCACCATTTCCAAACCCACACAAGGATGTATCTCAGTGCACTTACAATGTTGAGGTAGAACACTTACAGACATTTACTCTTAATCTAAATGTTATTCATCTTCTCTCAAGAAGAGTATTGCAAAAAGAGATTCTCTTGATGTCATTAAAGATTTAAAAGTGAATGCCAAAGAATCATGGGCTACACTTGATGAAGAGTAGACATCATAATCAAAGATTGAGAAACCTACCTCATACTGACCATCATATCCTCAATGTGTTCAAAAGACTAATCATAAAAAAAAAAAATGGATGTCATGGAAGAAGAGGAAATGGGAAGAGATCCAAATGTGAAAATGGACCAAGGGCATCACGACTATATTGAAATATGGTTCCAGACAATAATTAAGATGCAACAACACACTCTTCTTCAAAAATTCCTGATCTCATCTTAGTAAAGCATCTGGTCTCTCACATTCATGTACATGTCAAAGCATATAGTTCGAGCCTGCAAATGAGTTTATCCGTCATATTGATGTGCACATGGCACCATTGGAAGTATTTATATACTTGAAAGAGATTTTGTTTTTTTAAGTAGAATAGCATAGAAAAAAAGGAAAAAGAGAAAAAAGGAAAAGAATAAAATCTTAGGTGAAAACCTCTTTTTAGGTGCATGAGATTGGCTCACTAATTAAAATCCTCCATGATGCAGTCAATCGGTTGGAAAATTAAAAGAAAATAAAAAGAAAAGGAAAAGATCCTAGGTGAAAACCTCCTTTGAGGCACCTAGGAAGACCTACTAATTGAAAACCTCATTGAGGTAGCTAGTAGGCCTAAGAAAAGAGAAAAAAATGAAAAAAAAATGAAAAGAAAAAAATTATTTCCTCCGTGTATCTCTATCTAATGAATGCAAGTGCTCTCCAACCTTTGCAAGCAACAAGAACAAGTTAGCACCAAAAGAAACAAAAAGTCGATCAAAAACCTAGTCAAAGAAAGTCAAAACTTGGGCTTTTTCATCTTTTTCTCAGATTCTCCAACAAATAATTCCATGTCAACCATCAACCTCACCTATTTCCAACATCCACCCATCATTTCCAAGCTTTTCCCATTCATTTTCATCGTCGTCCTAAAATGCTACAAGAGGGTTCTATTTGCTACAAGAGGCCAAAATACACAAAGCAGAAAATTGTTTTTATTATATATCAAAAAGTGTGCATCCATTAGACGAGTTGTTTCATGGGGAGATGCATATGGGTAACATGCTCACGCAATTTTAGAAAATTCTAGTACACACTTTTTGAGAAATTTTCCTCCATCGCTTACAACCATTTTTATTTTTTCTCGAGATTCATGCGTCCATTGGCCTTTTTTAATGGTGGGGTTCATAAGGATGATGGAAAAAATCTCAAAAAAATTCAGGTCAATCTGGTCTACCATTTGAGAGATATGGATAAAATAATTCTGCTAGAAGGGGTTGTCCTGAAATGCTACAGGAGGAAGATTCGATTGGAGAAAGAGGAAAAAAGGTCATGTATCCTTTAGGGAATGTTGAGAGAGGTCCACCATAGCCTCATCATTCATTTTCCACACCCCTTGACCTCTTCTCCACCCGCATTTTCACCTTTGTCCATGAAATATCTCCATTTTCACCCCTTCTTTCATTACTTTCACCACAATCGAGGTTTTTAATCCTTGTCCATAGATTGATCATGAATTATCAGTGTTTTTGGAAGCATTATCTAAAGGATATTGTTGTCATAGAAGGGTTTTTGTGACTGCTATAGGAAGAACTGCATTCATGTACCAGTCTACAGTTACCTTACAAGACCACAATTAATAACACTAGAATGAAGTCATTTCCTCAATTTTGGGCAGCTACAGGACCTCCACAAATTGTTGCAAGATCACTTTTAATCTCCAACAACAACCTCTGATCCATGGTGGCACCTATATTTTGATCATATGAATCATGGAACTTCAATAAAAAATGAGAGGATTCCATTCAATGAAAAATTATTGATGAAAGTGACATTTGTACCTCAAAGAGAATTCCAATAGATTCATCAATGTTCCAACAACCTCATGCAAGCATCAAGTCAATCATCAACTACAACACCCACATCATGAGCATCTTAGCAACAACATTTTAGCCAAGGATGTGAAGAAGCAACAACAACAACAAAAAACCTAGAAGATCTCCAAATTCAAGGCTATTAGCAATAGCACCTCTAGCAAATCATCACATGCAACGTTAGGATCATCGGTAGTAGCTTCAGAACCACCAAAGGCAATTTCAACACTCATATCAGCAACCTCAATATCACCTACAAAAACACATCAAGGGTAAGGCTCAAGAAGCCATCCAAATCATATTCCAATGAGATAAGGAAGAGAATTGCATGAAGAACAATAGGGGGAGAATATGGATAGGTTGCTCAAAGGATGAGCAATAATTTCAGCCGGGGGTGATGGGCCTCCAAATTAGACACAAATTGAGGCCCATCTAACCTTTCCTAGGAACATAAAGGCTATATTAAATCTCTCCTTCTACACTTAATAATGTTTTTTAGATTTAATATGTTCATTAGGAAGGTTTAGAGATAATCACAAGTTTGTGCCTAATATTATTTACTTTTCTAGAATATTGTGAGAATATTGAGCATATTATGAAGACTGGGACAAGGAGATAATATAGGGACTTTCTCCCTAATACAGGAGGATGAATATTGGATGGTAAATGAACAAAATATCATGAAATAATTGACAAATTCTGGAGCTCCACTCATTGAGAAAATATATGAATGTGTTCCCTGTCATTTAATGTAGATTCCTAGTGTTAGGAACTAGATCCACTATTTGAGGGATTTTGGAGAGGAAAGCCTCCTCATCATTTTTTACCAGTACGAATATGAATTTTCTTCTAGAGACATGTATTTTTAGTCTTTTTGTAGAGAAAACATGAATTTTTGCAACTCCACTTTCATTTCTAGCAGGGATGTACTTAAATTGATTCAAATAATGAAGTTTGGTGCCATTTTTAGCTTCTAAAGCGTTTTCTCCTTCATAGGACTCTGAGTATCATTGGGCTTGGCCATCCTAGGAGCCTCAAAGCCTTTTGTATAATTTTCTTTTATTATTTTCACTTCCTATTCACATGCATCTCTTATTATTTTTTTCCTATTTCTGCATTTAGTATTGATGCTTCTTTTGTTGTTGGATTGGGTTAAATGATTGAAGTGAGTCTTTTTTTCAGGTTATTTACAGATTCAAAAGCATGATTCATCCTTATAATATCTTTTAAAAGTCATATTCATCATTTAGCTACTTGGATTGGTTTACTAGTTCACAAATCTAGAATTTCTGGAAGTCCTTTATAGCAAAAAGTAGTAATGTTCTGCTATTTTTTAGAACATATTAATGAGCTTAAATTGAGTTGATTCCACTTGTATTAGGTCTAAAAAACATTCAAGTTAATAAAAAAATTACCCCAATGCATTTTCACTTGATTAGGTTAGACTTTTGATAGATTAACTAGCTCACTAGTTCTTGAATTTCTAGATTTTAGAGTAGTAATTTTCTGTTATTTTTTAGCACAAGTTAACATGGGTATTTTGGAGTGATTCCACTTGGAATGCAGTCCTAATACATCCTAATTAATGAAAAAAATTGTCCCATCCAATTTTCATTTTATTTAATTGGTCATTCAATGAATTATCTCCTCCTGTAGCAATTCGGTTTCACCTGTAGCAATTTTGTTTCGCCTATAGAAACCTCTTGTAACACTCCTGTAGCATGTGTAAACTTGACCAGGTTTTCTCCAAAATCTTGGTTTTTGTCTCTTAGGCTTGAATCATAACCCCTATGCTCTAACTCCATGATTGAGGAAGAATAGATACCAATTAGGACATGGATTTTTACAATATAGATTAGGCTTATTTATTTGACATGCTCTTAGGATTTCATTTACAAATTGTTGTTCTTGCCTAGGATTAATTTCTTTTCAAAATAAAATTTCCATTTTTGCAATTATTTTAGCCTATTGATTTCATGAAATTCACTCAATTACATCAAATCAACGAAATAAGGACACATTGTAAGTTGCACATATAGTGCCGACTCCTCTTAACTTTGTACAAACCCCATGTTGATAATTTAAGTTGGTAGCCTTGGGATTTGCAACATTCTTATTGCAATACGGGGGCTTATCATCTAACATCTTATTGCAGAGGATTTTGGGTGAGATCGTACTCATCCTAGATCATTCTACACCCTAAATCATCATTATCTTGAACTTCACTAACTGTAACATTAATGGGTCATAAGGTTTTGCATAAGGTAGTGGCCAATTGGCATCTCATAGTTGTCACAACCCCAAATATTATAATTATTAAAATAATGAAACTTCTTTGAAAAATTGTTTACAATATTTTAGTTACCTTTTGTTTTTTTTTGTTAATTTCATCACTTTAATATTTAATTTTTATTTT
>APFE030719522.1:19120-47003 GCA_000404065.3 Pinus taeda
GGTTGGCTTAACCCACAGAGGATTTGAACCTCGAATATCATGGTTTACATAAACTTCATAACACGACAATCGCTAATGGAGCTTCACCTCGTGTGCAATTCTAATTTGTTTAAATATGGAATAAAATTATTTTAAATTAGAAAATATAGAATAAAATTAAAATGGAGTGAAGATTTTTTATTAAAAGAACATCAACCTTTATAGTGTAAATGAGTTGTTAAATAAAAGGAAAAACAAAAGTGTCATCCATTTGGAAATGGAGGTTTCAAACAAAGGGAGAAAAAGAAAGGTGGGGAGGAAAAATAAGGTCACATTTTGATTTATAAATTGTCACGAAGTAGTTCATCATAATAGATCTTACAAGTTTATGTAAACACTTTTTTATATGTTATTATCTAAACAAGTGTTGTTATCTTTTTATGTAATCAAGTGTTATTATCTATGATTAGCATTTGATATTATTATCTTACAACATAAAACACTGAAATAAAATGAATCCAAATCAAAATAATATCACATCATCCACACAGTGAGAAAAAGGGTTACTTTCAGAAATTCAGTGTGGGAAAACCTATCTTGAGGACTATCAAATGCCCTTTCCTTCTGAAAAAATGCAAAAATGAAGAAAAGTGAACTCACTATGAATGTAAATCTTCCTCCCACCCCATTTCTCTTCCCAAGCTATGGGAGGTGTTACTTTTAACTAGCCCAACCTATATGTTCTCACTATGAAAATTTCGTTACAAAAATCTTGATTCTCCAAAGCTTGCTGAATTAAATTTGGAAATTACCATTGCGTTAAGTTCGTTAAGAGCTTTCCAACAATATAAACTTTACCTCAATCTGACTCCCATATTGAAAGATATGCTCAATTTAAGTCTGGCTAATTATATCTTGCCATGTTAACAATGACCATCACATGACATACATGCAAACACATCATGCCTCCATGGCACATGTCGCCTCGACCCAAACTATCAGGGCCCATAGGGCATGATCCCTTTGTGTTTTTTCCTTTGTATCTGATTTTTGGAGGTAATATGGGGTGCAAGAAATAATTCATATTGTAATATCCCTCAAACCCCTAGATTTTCCAATTCTTTGTACCTTCTTCCTCGTGAGGCACATCGGGGAGCCCACAAAGCATCCACGTAGCCACCTATCTTTCGTGGCATCTATTGAAAATGCAGCAAGAAGTTACTCATTTAATTTGTCCTTGAATTAAATTAGGAATTAAATTGTAATTCCACATCTCATGGCAAATTGTAATAGTTAATTAAGTTAATTTGACTTATTTAGCTAAGTTAATTCAAGTTGAGGGCCTAACTAGAGTCATGTAGAGTGTCTTCTAGAATTAGGAGCACTAGTTGAGTTTATTTTGAGTTGTAATTATTTAATTCAGTCCAATTAAGTTAAAGGCAATTAAACTAGTTCCAACTGATGAAGGAATTAGTGGCAGATAAAAAATAGTGGGGTGTAACCAATAACAGTTAGGTGTAACCAACAAGAGTGGGGTGTAACTTATTATAGTAGGGTGTAACTTACTATAGTGGTGTGTGACTTACTGTAGTGGGGTGTAACCTGCGGTAGTGGGGTGTAACCTACAGTAGTGGGGTGTAACATGAAGTGATTAGTAAATTGAAGATTCACTCATAATTAACTCATGCATGTTAAGTTAAATAACGACCGAGCTGAGGTTGGAGTTCAGGGACAATGTACTATCAATTGTATAATCATATGGATTGTATAAGTGGTGCATGCAATCAAAGGAAGGCCTATGAGGATTGTGCAATTCATAATTGTGAGATTTCCCAATTAAATATGGGCTAATTTCCAAGGGAACATCACAAGGAAATAGGAGCTTGGTAGACAACATAATTGGCTAAGTATTGGCTTGAGATTGTCTAAGAAGTAGTGAGACAGATAGAGATAGTGCAAAGGTTTCCTGGGCTTGAGCAAAGCATTGTAATCTTCTCATATTTTATTATTATTGAAATATATAGATAGCAGGGGTTTTTAGTTGTGTCTTTCCCCAGAAAATTATTGTGTTATGTGTGATTGAATTGTTTCTCTTATATGCTTCATGATTCCATCAATTGTTTATTGTTTCCGCTGATGAGTAGAGTAGATTCAAGTCAATTGTTTTAGCATAATACAATTTTAATTTTGAATCTACAAGGAATTTATAGATGGTATCAAAGCTGATATCACTATAGAAGAGGAGAATACAAGTTTGTATTTTGCAGGAGAAATAAAATTTGTAGTATCATACTCCAGAGGTAACAGGATGTCTTTCTACGGATTGAGACTCGAATATTCCCTTAAGGGTAGTTCAAACTATATTTCTTGGAAGGATAGGATGGAGGGAGTGTTGGAAGACAATGGGCTTAAAGATTTCATAGGTAAAGAAATTCCTAAGCCAGTTGACGCTGAGGATCTGGCAGAGTGGAGAAAGTGTGTGGCAAAGGCGAGAATGATTATCCTAGAAGGAGTTCGAGATCATGTTGTCTCGAACCTCCATGGTAAGGAAACTCCATTTGTAATGTGGAAGGACTTGATAGACCTATTTTAAAACAATAGTGACCACAAGAAGTTGGAAATGAAGGACAAGCTTAGAAAGATCAAGATGGATAAGGGCGAATCAATACCGAAGCACTTAACCAATTTCACCCAATGTCACGATGAGCTTGGAAGTGTCAGTGTTATAGTTGCTGAAGATGATATGGTGAGCCTAACACTTCTAGGCCTTCCCGAGAGATGGCACAACTACCAGGACTAACTTAATAGGAGAGAGAATCTACTAGAGTGGGAGCGGTTGTGGTCCAACTTGGTACAGGAAGAGATTTGGTGGAGCACCAAATATGGATCCTCATCTAAGCATGATGATGAGGATAATTGTGCCTTAGTTAGAAAGGCGAAGAAAGGGAAGGGGAAGTCATCCCTTTCCAAATCATATTCCAGTAAGGGCTGCAAGAAGAAGGACTTGTCGAAGATTAAATGTTTTCACCATCATGAGATGGGATGCTATGCCACAAAGTATCTGCATAAGAAGGCCTATAAGAAGCCCTCAAGAGGAGTGGCAGATGAAGCTCTTGCTTCAAAATTTGAGCTGGATTTCACCCTCTTTGCTTGCATGGTGACATCGGTGATGGGTAGTGTGTGGTACCTGGATAGTGGAGCCTCATTCCATATGTCCAAAAATAATGATTTATTCAGTGACTTAGAGGAGAAGGACCTCCAAATGCACATCAATATGGGAGATGATTGGAGGTATAGCGCCACCAGCATCAGTACTATTATGCTTTAGAGGAAGTCCAGTTCTCCTATCACATTAAAAGATGTCACGTGTGTTCCAGGTTTAAAAAATAATTTGGTTTCAGTTGCCATGTTGGAGGATCATGGATATGATGTGATATTTAGCAAGGGAAAGGATTTCCTTTGTCACATATCCTTAGGACAGGTGAAGTGGATCAGAGTTCGAGTGAGGAACCTCTACAAATTAGATGTATAAGTCTGCGCTACTTTGAGCACAAAAGAAGAGAAGGTGCAGAGCCGAGACATCAGTGAGTTGTGGAATAGAAACTTGGGTCACTTGCACAATAAAGCTTTGAAGATCATGGAGAGACACATACAAAGGGTGTACATTGGGTAAGTACACCAAAGATTCCTTTCATGATAAAGATAATCGATCGCAAGTGATCCTTGATAGAGGTTATTCAGATGTGTGTGGACTATTCTCGATAACCTCTAAGACCAAGAAAAGGTATTATGTGATATTTGTTCATGATTTTTCTCGTAAGTTATATATTTTCTTCATCCAGACGAAAGATCAGATGTTCGCTATTTTTTTTTGAATTTAAAGCAGTTGTGGAGAAAGATACTAGCAGGAAAGTGAAATCTCTCATAAGTGAAAACGCTAGAGAATATGTGTCGAATGAATCCAAGAATTTTTTTTCATCAAAAGGAAGTCGACAAATATTAGTAGCACCTCATAACCCACATCAAAATGGGGTGGTTGAAGGGAAGAACTAAATTATTGTGGGAGTTTCACTGGCAATGTTACATGATCAGGGCCTACCATTGCACTTGTGGGCTGAAGCATGCAACACAATTTTTTATTTTCAGAACAAAAGTAGATGTGGCACACTTTAGGATCTTTGATTCATCAGCCTATTGTCATGTTACCAAGGATGCAAGGAAAAATCTAGAGCTAACAAATGAGTTGGGCATATTTGTGGGGTACGCTGATACACCTCACAACTATCAGGTGTACCTACCATCCAATAGGATGAAAATGTTTCGTAGAGATGTGAATTTTGAAGAAGAGAAGGCCATGAGATGTTCCCTTGAGAGGGAGCTTCACTTGCATGCAGATGATGAGCTTTTAGCTCCAAAGGAGGAACCTCAGGATGATGTGGAGCAACCACATGCAGAGGAGCAGAGAGTGGAAATGCCCACTCATGTAGAGACTTCTAGAAATGGAAGAAATCACACCAAAGAGGCTGACAGATTGATGCATGATTCTAGAGAGAATGTGGGAGAACCCACATCACAGTGAAAGCAGAGGAGGTCACCAGATTGGTACACTAACTACATGGCTCTGATGAGCGAGAGTGTAGAGGTTGATCCATCCTCATTCGAGGAAGCAGCGAAACAACTATTATGGATTGATGCCATGGTTGAGGAGTATGACTCCATTATTAGAAACAATGTTTGGGAAGTGATCCTAAGACTAGAAGACAAGTTCGTGGTGAGTTCCAGATGAACCTCCTGTAATACCCTTCTAAGCCCATGAAGAATCTCACCTCATCTACATTTCTAGGAGCTTCCCCTCCATGATATCTCTTACCTCTTCTGGGTCCACTGCTATGCCATCCTTGGAAACCACATGTCCTAAGTAATGTATCTCAGTCTGAAAGAAACTGTACTTGCTAAGCTTAGTGATGAGCCTCATCATTGGGTAACTATATGGACCTTAATACACTTCCTAGTTTATTCAAATCAACTCTTCTCATAATTTCTTACATATTTTGATTATATTTTGCTTAATGAGATGAGTAAAAGTGAGATATCATTCCTAATGGACTAATGTGCATTGATTGTAGTATTTTGAGATCAAATCATGGAAATTTTGGCTAATTAAGGGCTGAAAATTGAATGAGACAAGGAGGATAGATTGTAGGAGATAGATCCTCCTCATTTACTCCTCACTCATTTTAATATTCCTCCATCAATTCACACTAGCTCAGAGTTACAAGTAGCCAAGTCATGAAGATAAAAAGGCAGTTGAGCCAGTGATAGTTAAAGAGCCAGTTCATCTTGAGTTTGGGAGCCGAGCCCCCCTAGATTTAAGGAAGTCATTGGAGACTTCAATTGTATAAATAAGGAGGCCTAGAGTCTCATTAGGATTCGAATTTTTGATGTAAAAACACTAGGCATTTTCGAGTTCAAGACTTGTGGAAGACATTGTTATGTAATTTTCTGATTTGATAATAAGAATGAGCATTTCCTTGATCCAACACTGAGTTGATTCAGAGGGCTGAAGCTCTTGGGTTAGGGCCCAACCCTAGCAACAAAGGCTCCTCTTCTTGTATTTGTATGCTTAGTCGATTTCATAGATTAATGGTTGAATTGTCTTTAGCATTATTTCATTGTAAGCGTCTAGTCAATTTAACGTCTTAAATTGCTCTACATAAATTATTAATCTGGGTATCGTAAACTGATGAAGTGTGGTGCACCATATGTGCCTATTTAACCATTTTTCTTACTTCGTTGTTTTATAGCTTATGTTGTTTTTGGGGCTTTTTTCTCTTATGCTTAAGGAAATTAGTCTAAGAAAGAAAAGCTATGCTTTTAGGTGAAATCTCTAATGTTAATGGACAACTAAATCTAATGAATTCTAATGTTAGAATCTAATTTCGAAAGAAATGAGAAAATGAAACAAATCAAAACTTTGAACAGTTAGATTAATCTAAGCTGGCAAAATGTCTATGAAATGAAAGAAAAAATGATAACATCTAAATGAAGTACAAGAAAGCAAAAATAAAACTACTGCAATTAAACTAAAGGCAAAAGTAAAACTTGAAACTGATTTTAAACTAATGATCAGCTAGTAATCTCATCCATAAACATAATATTTCGCCAGTTAACTTGAAAATCAACTAAAGGCTTCAGAAATATCATCTTATAGCATGAGAGAATGAAATTAAAACTATCTAACTCTAAACTCATTTATAAACATAACACTTCACCTATTAACTTGAAAATCATCTAAAGGCTCTGGAAATATTTGCTTATAACATGAGAAAATGACATTAAAACTATCTAACTCTAAACTCATTTATAAACATAATACTTCTCCAGTTAACTTGAAAATCAGCTAAAGGCTTCGGAAATATTTTCTTATAACATGAGTGACTATATTAAGAAAGAAAAGGTACTAAACAACAAGAAAATCTCATTCATAAACTCAATATTTTGCCAATTAGATAGAGGATAAACCAATCAGCTAAAGGCTCTGAAACATGTAATGAGTGACTAATCTAATAAGAAAATACAAGAAACATGTAAAGGAAAACTAATCTACTGTGTGCTCTAATGCTCCAAGCACCAATTGGAAAATAGGACGACTACTTCCTTGGAATATTTTACTAAGCATAGATTGCACGTTTAGATAAATCTACAATCAACCGGTTGAACACACTTGCATGAATTAAAATTGCATGAATGGAAAATCTAAAATATCAAATTTGAAAGCAATAAAATGACATACTTGAATGAAATCAAAGCAAAACTACAAAACAAAATCTACTCTACCTTACATTCTAATATGCTCCATGACATCTACTCACATCTCCTTCCATGTTGAGAACATCAAAGCTTTATTCAAATTCTTTTCAGCAATTTATTTCATTATTTACTATTTCAAACTCCGATGATAGATTTCTCATTGTGTAGATTTTGTTGAGATCTTTCCAATGACACTTGAATCATCAAAATCTGATTTCGTATGAGAAAGTTAGGCTGATTTGAACAATGATGTTTTTCAACTGCAAATTGATGTTTAGCTGCGGAATTAGATCAGCTGCAGAATTGGAGAACAGCTGCGGAATTGGACTTTAGCCGCGAAATGTGCACAGTTTCTATAGCTAAAAAATTTGAATAAAAATTTAACCATTCATCTTTCATCATCAGTCCAAAATTAATCAATACCTTCAGAAAAGTGAGAAAATAACTTATTCATTTCATTGATTCAAAATTGTGTTTTTTTCTTGACATGTTGTGACTTAGTGATAACACACACCTTGACTTCCCTTTGATCGGGGTATTTTTCATCGACTTGGATCAAATGGATAGGACACCATCCATGTACTGATATTTTCCCAGCTACTCATGTGGCTCGTTTCGGCTCTTGACACCTGTAACCTACAAAAGTATGAAAATGGCTGTGGAATTTCCGGTTAGCTGTGGAACAAAGCTGCATTCCGTAGCTAAAAGACAACCAACCATCAGTTTTGAATTTTTTATATGTACAGAGGATTATTCTGCAGACCAATTACTGCAACACTTGAATTTGTTTTGGATTTGACAATTCTCAAGAAACCATTTCCCAAAATTTTCATAGTTGCTGAATAAGATAGCCATGGTCTTTTACATTTCCTTTAATAGAGTTTAGTTGTTTTTGGTTCAGGCACGCATATACTGAGCCATAGCTCATGTTTAAGACAACTCGAACCAAACAATAGGCTCTAAGGTTTCTCAGAGAATATCATCTTATCCGTATCTGGATACTTACAACTTCTTATTGTGGTGAAAAGGACAATGCCATGTTTCTCACAGAGGCGAAACAAGCAGCTTCAGCAATCACAAGCTCTCCAAATGAAGGTCGTCGATTTGGATCATTCTGTCAGCATTCAGAAATAATCTTTGCGGTATATGTATCAATTTACTGTGCAAACAATTTATTCCTTGAGCCACATCAAGAGCCACAGCCAAAAAATACAGAGATAGAGCTACAAGAGATTCAATTAAATAGACCACGACACCTTGGCATAACGATGTACGAGTTACAAACGAAAGGCGTGAGGCATGGCGGGAGACATGGTGGAGTGGCATAACAAAGTCTAAGTTAAAACTGGAACAACATAGCCAGACCTGATCCAATCTCTGCAACGTGGAAATAATTCAAGAGAAGAGTTGTGTGATTTTGGATTGTAATCAGCTGTAAACTGATGTACAGGTCATGGGGAGAGACCGTTAGTAAAAGGCGTGGTGTAACAAAATTGAATGCCAACACATAAGAATGAGGTGTGATGAAAAAAAAAATGAAATGCTAGCACACAAGATTGAGACGTGGTGTAAACAAAATTGAGTCATGGCATAAACAACAGACTATTCATCAATTTAATTTCCATTTTTCTCTCTCGCGGAATGCAAAAATGGGCTTCAAAGAACTGAAAAAATATCCCCAACCGCTTCAAATTTCTTAAAAGGATTTTTGGGGTATCTAATTGACCCTATCCCCAAAAAAACCCATGTTTTATTTTCCCCTACTTCGTCTTCGTTTGGATGGATCCTGCAATTGAAGTTTGACGTTTTTTACTGTTTTGCGTTTTCCTAAATTGCTGCATTCGGCTGTGAAATTTCGAATTAGAGGTAAGACAATATGTCTTTGTTTGCTAGTGGTAGTGTGCATCCTATTGATTCTTATTGGAGATCCATGTGGGAGATAAGAAATTTTCAATCCTAATCACATGAAAGGCACACTAATGAAGAGCGCATTATTTGAAGAGTCACGAAGCCATTTCATAAAGAAGAGTGGGGAATCGCTAAACAAAACCACGATCGAGAGACTACGCATGTAATGTTGAATTGAAGTCATTGGATTGGGAGCAGTTGACATGTTGAGGCCATGGTAATCATGTCGCAAGTTCATGTGGCCATTTGTATCGATGCATTGGGTCGACTTATTGACAGCATGAGGGATCCATACAAAGTGGACATGAAACTATTGTGGAGTGTATTACAGGGCGAAGATATCATCAATAAATACCACAGGAGCCGTGTCATTGAGTTGCTTCTTCTTTTTCCTCTGAAATTGCAAAATTTGTAAAAATGATTAATGGTTTTCAATTTCAAGCAGCAAAGACTTCAAGGTAAATATGCTAAAAATAAGACTTTGACTGAGGTCTTAAGCTAGTCTTTTTATTGATCTGGGCTAGGTGACTAGGATAGGATCCATGTCGGGACGCTTCCAGAGATGCCCATGTGGTCGGTTTCTTCATTGGGTGCCTGTAACCTGCTAAACCTTGGAATTAGCTGCGGAATCAGGCTGCATTCCGTAGCTAATTTGCAAAATCTTATTAAAACAGGACACATTGTTTTAAGGGTCACTACAAACCATAACCAGTCAATCTTGGATAGTTGAACCTATCAAAGCAGTTGGATTTTTTTTTTTTATTGAATCAAATGAAATGATGAAGTTTATTTTGTCCCCCTTTTTTTTAACATAAAATTCTTTTTCTGATCCTCCAGATTACACAAGGTGCAGGAGGAGAGCATACTCAAGAAATTATTAATTTTTTTAGATGTAAGAAATAAGGTCTCCTAATTACACTTCCCCGACAACGGCACCAAAATTTATAGTCAATTTAACGTCTTAAATTTCTCTACATAAATTATCAATCCAGGTATCGTACCTGATGAAGTGTGGTGCACCATATGTGCTTAGTTAATCCTTTTTCTTACTTCGTTGTTTTATAGTTTATGTTGTTTTTGGGGGATTTGTTTCTTATGCTTAAGGAAATTAATCTAAGAAAGAAAATCTATGCTTCTAGGTGAAGTCTCCAAATGTTAAAGGACAATTAAATCTAATGACTTCTAATGTTAGAATCTAGTTTCTAAAAAAAGGAGAAAATGAAACAAATCAAAACTTTGAACAGTTAGATTAATCTAAGCCGACAAAATGTCTATGAAATGAAAGCAAAAATGATAACATCTAAATTAATTCCAAGAAAGCAAAATTAAAACTACTACAATTAAACTAAAGGCAAAAGTAAAACTTGAAACTGATTTTAAACTAATGATCAGTCAGTAATCTCACCCATAAACATAACACTTCGCTAATTAACTTGAAAATCAGCTAAAGGCTCCGGAAATATCATCTTATAGCATGAGAGAATGACATTAAAACTATCTAACTCTAAACTCATTTATAAAAATAACACTTCGCCAATTAACTTGAAAATCAGCTAAAGGCTCCAGAAATATTTGCTTATAACATGAGAAAATGACATTAAAACTATCTAACTCTAAACTCATTTATAAACATAACACTTCGCCAATTAACTTGAAAATCAGCTAAAGGCTCCGGAAATATTTGCTTATAACATGAGTGACTATATTAAGAAAGAAAAGGTACTCAACAACAAGAAAATCTCATTCATAAACTCAATATTTTACCAATTACCTTGAGGATAAACCAATCAGCTAAAGGCTCCGAAAATATCCATTTTATGTAATGCTTGACTAATCTAATAAGCAAATACAAGAAACATGTAAAGGAAAACTAATATACTATGTGCTCTAATGCTCCAAGCACCAATCAGAAAATAGGACAACTACTTTCTTGGAATATTTTGTTAAGCATAGATTTCACAGTTAGATAAATCTACAATTAACTGGTTGAACACACTTGCATGAATTAAAATTGCATGAATGGAAAATCTAAACTATCAAACTTGAAAGCAATAAAATGACATACTTGAATGAAATCAAAGCAAAACTACAAAACAAAATCTACTCTACCTTACATTCTAATATGCTCCATGACGTCTACTTCACATCGCCTTCCATGTTGAGAACATCAAAGCTTTATTCAAATTCTTCAAAATTACAAAGTACAACAAAGCTCTCCAAATCTTTCCAAAGCCATCAAGGAAAAACTACAAGCTCCAAGCTACAAAATCTAAGACTAAAAAGCTCAAAAGCTACCAGCTACAAGATAAAAAATGAAGGAGAGAGATCTCCTATTTATACAAAAGGATAATCTCATTAATGAGAGTCCATGAATCTCTTCCTCTATCTCTAGAGTCCTAATCAAAATAGGAGCTGATTAGACACATGTCTTCTTAGAGTTTCAATACAAATAGGAGATGTGACACATATCCTCATGATCCCATGATCTTCTCCACTCAAATTCGAATTTGGCCTTAGGGTGCCACATATAGGTCTTCTAGAAGCCTCCTTTTGACTTACACATGTCAACAATTTCAACCCACTTGTTAGGTATAAGCATATGCACATTATTTTCTAATTTTTAACCACAAATTCACTAAAAAGGCTAAGAATTAAATAAGTTTGGAAAAACATAAATGTGACCCAATGATAATGAAAGTGAGATGAATGTAGTGACATGGTAGTGAAATGGAGGTGAAATGGAGGTGATATAATGGACATAATAGTGAAAGTGTAATGGAAATGAATGACAATTTCAAGACCCAACAACAAGTAGTTGTGGATTTGATTAGTTTGTTTCCATTTGTGCATTGCTTCAGCATTAGCTTAGGAATATAAAGGAATATCAAAAAATTGTTAGTAGGTGGATTTGGCCTCACTCCTCCCTTCAGGGACCATGGTTTGAGGAAAGAAATCCAATGCAGCCCCAAAAAGACAGAATTCTGATTTCTCATGGAATTTACGGTTTTCTGTTACTTAGGCCAACATTCTACTAGTTTTCAAGAATAGGATTTAATTGTCATTTATTCTATATTCAGTCTTAAATTAGATATCATCAAGGTTTCACATTATTTTGCAAGTTTTCCCATGCATGAAATTGGCAGCTAGCTCATGAAATTTTGTTTTCCTTGGTTAATTGAAATCCTTCTTGTTTACATGATTTATGGATAAATTTTAATTATTGATGTAGTGCAGGAGTTTTAGTAGTACAAAGAGATTTCATGATCAACAACCCCATCCTAACCTCATCCACCCATGGTTGTCACTTTCTTTCACTAAATCCCTCACCAAATTCATCATTCCACAAGAATATTTCTCCAAGCTTGTTGAAAAAATCCAACCATATCACAACTCTATTTTGAGCTCTAAAGGAGTCCTAGGCACTCCCTTGCCTCATTTCACCCACCATTCACCTTCTCTAAGACTTACATCACCTTCCAAATCCATCTTCTTTCTCTGGGCTGTATCCTGTAGGAATACATGGGATCTTGTAGGAGCATTAGGACATCGTGTAGGTTGACCTGTAGTGGCTTGTGTTGAGTTATGGAAAAGGTATGCATATCTTACTTATTTCATCATCCTTTTCTAGAGTTATATTCCCTTTATATTATAAAATGTTAATATATCAAAGGATTATGGTAAAAACGAAGAAATTATCTATTATCACAATTTAGTTGATTGATGTCCTTCTTCATGCAGGAAAAAGATGAAATGGGACAACTATTGTTCCCTAACCGAGAAAAGGAAAAAGACAAAATGGAACAAATGATGTTCCCTAACCAGGAAATAGCGTATAGGCAGTAAGCCAAGGATGGAGCACGCAGTTATGGATAAGAACAAAGGAAATCACATCATCAGCGCAAGGAAGGAAAGCTAACTGAAGATGGAAGATTGCGTGAATCCCTCAGGATCTCTTGATCTTGAGGGATCATTGTTTCTATTTATCCTTCTTACCACTTGGCCATTATAAAAGGTAGTGATTGTAAAGAGAAGGGGGATTGGATATTATTCGAGAATTACTATTGTATTTGTAACTTTGATCATCGACTCTCGTTGTTGAAACAGAGTATGAACTGGCTGTAAATATTTTGCAATGATTAATATATAAAGCAGCTGTTGTTCCTTCTCATACATTGAAGTAATCCGACGGTGTTCACTGGCGGCTAAGGGCCTAACCCTGGTGGATTCACTTGCTGTTCCTGTACCATTATTTTATGATTTCTGCTATGTGATGGTTTGGCTTGATTTCCACTTATTATAATCGCATTGCTTTGCTATTTCATATTTCCATACTTAACGAAATTACTCTGTCTTACATGCTGCAGAAATATTGATTTAAGTTGTTATTATCTTTGATCTAATTATCTGCTTCAGTATCCCATTATTGTTATTTCAAATTTAGTCATTTAGTCTAGCGTTCTATTATTATTGTTTCCAATATAGTTATTTAGTTCAGCATGCTATCTTGAGATTCTCTCCTGTAAAGAGTATTGACTACTGCTGTCTATGCTCTCAGACCGAGATCCCTGTTGTACATATTAGAAATTGCGTTTGGAAAATCAATCAATTCAAAGAGAAATGAGTTATTGTTACTATATTCTTGATTGATACTTGAATAAATGCATGATTTGGTTTCATTAGTAAATTGAGCTTTCTTTTAATTGTAATTAGAGTCCTATAAGCTGCATCCATTTACTCTTGTATTAGAAAGAATTGTACTGCAATTTAGATGCATTACTCGAGTAAACAGACGCCACAAACTATGTACACTCTTGAAATAGAAAGTCTTACTTGGATTGATAACTAATGTGAAGATAATTAGGAGTTAAAAAGACACCTTTTATCACTCAACATTTTGGAGCCGTTGCCGGGGAGAGTGTAGCCATTTTTGAAGAGTAATGTTCATCTGATGCTTGTCTGTTAGGAGAGAAATGGGTATTAAAAATGGAAGGTAAGAACCTACGTACAGAGCACGTAAAATGCCTGCTCCCCCGCCCGCTTTCCAGCAGAATTGTTAAGAATTTAGGGTAGAGGTAAATATTAGAATTGTGTGTATGAATAAGAAGAAAAAACCTGAAAATAATCCAATTTCCCTACCCCAACCCGACAGATCTAAGGGACTGCTGACCCTTGGATGATCAACTTTCATAGATGATATCATAAAGAAAGCCGAATCTCAACCATCAGTAGGTCCTAGAAAAGTTTCTTCCAGACAACCTACTAACTCCTCTCGGGCCACAGGTTCACCATCTGTAGCCTTCGCTTAGGTACACAGCGAAACAGAAGAGATTGAGCAAAGTTTTCAAGAAATTGAAAATTCTCGCCCATTTTTTTACAAGAAAGGAATTTTAGTAATCTCCGTGAAGAAGGAGGAGAAACTGGGGAAAAAGAGGAGCCAAGGTCCCCTGAGGTAATAATTCACCCAGGAACACTGAGTACCCCAGATAAAGGGAGTGTCGTTAAGTTCCTTCAAGAAGGAGAAGGGGAAACAAAGGAGCTAAGATCCCCTCAGGTAGTAGTTCAGCAAGGAACACTCATTATTCCTGATTAGGGAAGTGCTGTTAAGCACATTCCCATCCCTTCTAGTCATCCCAGGAATAGCCCTCTAGAGATCCCGGAAGGATATTGGCACATATTTGATCAAATGTCCTAGAACCATCAAACACCTCAAACCTCCACATTGTAGTATCCCATCGTTGACACAGCAGTCAACACACCTATGAAAGCCATTCCTCTCCAGAATATTCCTACCTTTCATGGGCTGACATCAGAGGATCCAGATGCATTTCTATTTGAGTTTAATGTATTGTGCCCGGGGTATGATTATACCATTGATCCCCAAACACTAAATTTATTTCCCTCCACATTGAAAGGAGCAACTTTATGATGGTTTATGGGATTAGGTGGAGGCATAATAAACATTTGGGATCGAATGAAAACCGCTTTCCTAAAAAAGTACCAGGACTATTATAGATCTAGGGAATTGAAAGATGAAATATTTCAGATGGTAGCAAGACCAAGTGAAACATTAGAAAAATATGTGGAACGATTTCAATATAACCTTCAGTGGTCACCCTATGCAACTCTGCCTTTACCTAATAATGTGTTGAAAACTACACTAATTAAAGGGATGAAAGAATAATGGGTAGAAACATTAAATATTATGGGTAAAGGGGATATATATCAGGAAAATTTTGCTGACATTATTAATTTGTGTATCAGGTGTTCAAGAGGCAACACAAGATTGAAGCTAGCAGAACGCGACATGATCACAAGGGATAAAAAAATCTCCGGTGGAGGTATAACTCGCGTAGAAATTGGCAATCTACTAAAGGATTTCAAAATTGATATTCTAGGGACTCTGACAACGCAATTGGACAATATGAAAACCAAGCAAAAGCAAGTAGAAGCAAAACAAAACTTGGTGATATTCTATCCTAGATGTAGAAAGAAGCATAGCCAGAAAGAGTGCTCGTTGGATACGGTCCAAATCTGCGCCATCTGTACGAAAGATCACACCACAGAATGCTGCCCATCACTCCTAGGATTGAAAACAATTTATTAAAAAGCAAAAGAAGAAACAGAACCGGTATACCTAATAAATCAGCGCCGCCAGTGGCAAGCATGACCAACAGGTATGCCCATTGACCCATCCTCTTCTTTTCAGCCTCCTAAGTATAGTGCTCAATAATACTCGGGAACCATGTGGCAGAACCAACCATCTTTTTCAAATTGGTCACAACAACCATTCCCTATGCCACCCTGGCCCAACCAACCGAATCAAAATAATAATTGGCCAGATTCCTCTTACTTCCCACCGTTTTGACAAAATAATGCTTATCAATCTCAATGGCCACCCTCAACTTCACAGAATCAGAACTGGCAGTCAAGCTGGTAGAGACCTACAAATCAGCTAGCGGGAACAATCCCCCTACCTCAACCCACGCTGCCAGCACCATACACATTGCAACAGAACCCCCAGACCAACTTAAGGCTGCAGCTCCCAGCCCAACCCAACCCTAACCCCAACAACAGACCAGTTCAATCTGTGCAAATTATTGAAGGTCCAGAACCAGAAACCGAGTTAAGGGAGTGCAATGACCTTCAATTAAGATCTGGGCGTATAATAGAATCAGAGGGGGATAAAAATGTTCAAATTGAAAATTTGTTACCTGTAGAACAAACACCACAAGAAGAGAACATGGTTAGACAGAAAACTCATGAACAAGCAACCACCTCTTCTCCACCATTCCCAGAACGACTAATCATACCTCGCGCAATTGAACACCTTGATTTTGATCTTCTGGGAGAATTGAAAAATTTGTGTATAAAAATACCACTCCTGCAGGCTGTTCAAGACATCCCAATTTATGCAAAAACCATCAAGGAATTATGTATGAACAAGCCAAAGAGGAAAATAAAAACAAGTCTAATTGTCCATGTAGTCGGTACCTTATCTGATTTACTATCAGGAAAGAAACACCTGTAAAATATGGGGACCGGGGAAACCTATAGTCACGGTGAAAATCAATGGATGCTACTTCCTCAATGCCTTAGTTGATTTAGGAGCAGCGATCAATATTCTTACAACCACAACTTGTCAAAATCTTGGCATTACATCATTGGACCCAACCACAACCTTGTTGGAATTGGCTGACCGATCGATAGTCAAACCAGAAGGCAGATTACATGATGTAATGGTGTCTGTAGACTCCTGGGAATACCCTGCAAACTTTCTGATGATCAATCGTAGAAACCGACTCGATGGACACCCCTTAATTCTAAGTAGACCTTGGTTAGCAACTGCGGATGCTTACATTAGCTGTCGAACAAGAAGCATGACTATAGGAAGAGGAAGCAATCTAAAGAATTTAGCCTTATATCCTCCAGCTCAGCCAAGTTTAAAAATAATCAAAACCAGAAACAACCTGTATCATACCTAACTGAAAACATTAGATCACTGCTAACCATAGAAGATGATCTTGAATTTAAAGATCAAACAGAAGATGACATCATTAACACCTACATTAACCAACCAGAAGCCGAATCCCATTTAAAATGTCACATGATCGACGTAGCATTTGATAGTGAAGAAGATCCCCAAAAAGATATTAACGATCAATCAATTCCAACCACCTTTGTTTATAATAGCAAAACCATAGAAATTGAACCAAGAAAAACTTTTAATAGTAACAAAAACTTGACTGCTAACCAAGAATAGAAACTTGTCCAACTCCTGAGAAAATATAAAGATGCCTTTGCATGGGATTACCCAGACATGAAAGGCATTGATCCCCAATTATGCACACACCACATTTATACAGAAAAGGATGCTAGAACCATTCGCCAACCCCAACGGAGATTAAATCCTCATCTTAAGGATATTGTGAAAGATGAATTGCAAAAACTGCTAGATGTCAACTTTATCTACCCAATTTTTGATAGCAAGTGGGTGTCTCCATTAGTAGTGGTGCTGAAAAAGAATGGAAAAGTGGTGGATATGCGTTGACTATAGAGAACTTAATAAAGCCACCCAGAAAGACCATTTCCCCCTTCCATTCATTGACCAGGTCTTGGACACATTGGCAGGAAAGAAATTCTTTTCTTTCCTAGATGGCGTCAATGGATACAATCAGATTCAAATTGCCCCTGAAGATCAGGATAAAACTAACTTCACCTACCCTTGGGGAACATTTTCTTATAGGATTTTACCCTTCGGGCTGTGCAATGCACCTACCACATTTCAAAGGGCTGTAGTCAGCATTTTTTCAGATATGGATGACTTCACACCTTGTGGAGATGACTTTGAGCCAGCATTACAAACATTAGAAAAAGTGCTGCAAAGATGAATTGCCACCAGGGTCTGTTTAAGCCATGAAAAAATGTCATATGATGATGATCGAGGGACTCATCTTGGGACATTATATCTTAGCAGTTGGAATACAGGTAGATCCAGCTGAAATTCAGATAATTTTCTTAATACCTACCCCTTCCACATAAACAGAGGTATGCAGTTTTTTGGGATTTTTTGGTTACTATAGAAGATTTATAAAGAATTTTTCTCCAATTGCTGCACCATTATATGCACTAACAGGAAATATTGATTTCATTTGGAAAGATAAATGTGACAACGCTTTTGAGGATTTAAAAAGGCTTGTACCAACAGCCCCAGTGCTAAGGGGCCCAAACTAGGATTTTCCATTCCAGATTTCATCTGATGCTTTAGACACAGCAATCGGAGCAGTCCTCGGCCAGGAAGAAGATAAAAAACCATATGCAATATATTATATTAGCAAAAATCTATCTCTTACTTAATTAAATTATACTGTGACTAAAAAAGAATTTTTAGTTGTAATATATGCTATTAATAAATTCCGACATTATATAACTGGATATCCTAAAGTTTTATATACATATCACTCTGCCATTAAATATCTAGCCAATAAACCTGTTACAAATGGAAGAGTGACAAGATGGTTGATTCTCTTGCAAGAATTTGACATCACAATTAAGGATCGGCCCGGAAAAGAAAACCCTGTAGCTGATTTTCTCTCACGAATGCCAAAGCCAGCTGACGCAGCAGCAGTTGAGGATCAATTTCCTGATGAACATTTATTTGTTGTTACTGTCAGAACGCCATGGTATGCAGACATTGTAAATTATTTGGTAGTAGGTAAATTACCCAAGCACCTGATGCCTAATGAAAGAAAACAATTAGTGTAGCGTAGTACTTGATTCTCTTGGATCGGGGGCTATTTATTCCATACAAGAGTAGATATGCACATTAGAAGATGCGTCCGGGAAGATGAAGTGTTTGACATTCTAAAATAATTCCATGATGGGTCGTGCGGCGGACATTTTGTAGACCGCAGAACCAGTCACAAAGTCTTACAAACAGGTTATTACTGGCCCACTATCTTCAAAGACGCTAAAAATTTCGTTCAAGCATGTGATAGCTGCCAGAGGGAAGGACGCCCTAGACAATCTGATGAGATGCCTTTGAACCTGCAATTAGTAATCGAGCCTTTTGAGTTGTGGGCACTAGAATTTATTGGTCCTATTAATCCATCATCTAATAAAAAAGCATACATACTGGTTGCAATAGAATATGTTACTAAATGGGTCAAGGCAAAGACGTTACCAAGGGCAACTAAGGATTCAGTGATACATTTTCTTTTCCAACTATTTGTGCGATATGGCCTACTGAGAGATATAATTATAGATGGAGGACCACAATTCGTAGGCAACAAGATTGCTGCAACATTGAGAAATTATCATATCCTCCACAAAATTACAACTCCATACCACCCACAGGCAAATGGCCAAGTAGAAAGTACTAATAAGGTAATTGAGGCAATACTTACAAAGACAGTTGCATCACACAGACGTGACTGGGCTTCTAGATTGCCAAAAGCCTTGTGGGCATACCACACAACATGGAGAAATACCATTGGATATTCAGTATATCAATTAGTATTTGGTAAAGAACCCATCTTCCCAATCGAGTTCAAAATTCAAACATTAAGAACAACTCAGGAGGTGGGTTTGAATTTAAATGAAGCTCAGATCAATAGATTACATCAAATCAATGAATTAGATGAAATCAGGTTATCAACTCTTCAGAACACTGCATTGATCCAACAACAAAGAGCGAAATGACACGATTCCCTTATTAAGAAGAATATCTTCCATGAAGGAGATTGGGCACTCCTATATGATTCTAAGTTCCAGGATTTCCCTGGAAAACTCCAGACCAGATGGTTAGGACCTTATGAGATACAAAAGGTGCATGATAATGGCACCATTAAATTAGCAACCATTGATGGATCTGGCTATTCTTTTGAAGCGAATGGTCATTGAGTGCAACTTTATCACAAACTGCTTATGAGGGAGTCCTTTTGTCAACAGTTACGGGAAGATTCCACCATGCAAATTCTCGCTGAGGAGGGTAACCCATCCTCAGCATCAATCCACTGAATAATTCATTTGTTTTTGAATTTTGTATATAAACTTTTCTTTCTATTTGAATTTGCTTGTATAAACTGTAAATAAACTCTTTTTTTTTTGCTTTGGCTGTTCCATTTAAAGAACAGCTGTTGTTCCCACCTAAAGAACAGTTGTTGTTCCTCTAAAGGAACAACAATTTTGTGAACAGATTTTTGTGTTGTTCCATTTAAGTAACAACTTCCGTTCCCATTAAGGAATAGTAGCCGTTCCATTTAAGGAACAACTGCCGTTCCCATTAAGGAATAGTAGTCGTTCCATTTAAGGAACAACAATTTTCTCTTTATTTGATTTTCGTGTTGTTCCATTTGAGGAACAACTTTCGTTCCATTCACGGAACAGTAGCCCCCTATATATATGATTTTCATGCTGTTCCATTTAAGGAACAGCTGCTGTTCCTCTTAAGGAACAACAACCGTTCCATTTAAGGAACAAACATTTCGCGTGTTTGTGTTTTTGTTGTTCCATTTAAGAAACTGCTATTGTTCCTCTTAAGGAATAGCAGTCGTTCCATTTAAGTAACAACAGTTTTGCGTGTTTGTGTTTTTCCTGTTCTATTTAAGGAATAACTGCTGTTCCTCTTAAGGAATAGCAGCCATTCCATTTAAGGAACAACAATTTCGCGTGTTTGTGTTTTTGTTGTTCGATTTAAGGAACAACTGTTGTTCCTCTTAAGGAACAACAGCCGTTCCATTTAAGGAACAACAGTTTCGCGTGTTTGTGTTTTTTTTGTTCCATTTAAGGAACAGTTGTTGTTCCTCTTAAGGAACAACAGCCGTTCCATTTAAGGAACAACAGTTTCATGTGTTTGTGTTTTTGTTGTTCCATTTAAGGAACAGTTGTTGTTCCTCCTAAGGAACAACAACCATTCCATTTAAGGAACAACAATTTCACGTGTTCGTCTTTTTGTTGTTCCATTTAAGGAACAGTGGTTTCATGTGTTCTTTATGCTGTTCCATTTAAGGAACAACTGTTGTTCCCTCTAAGGAACAACAGTCATTCCATTTAAGAAACAACAATCTCGTGTGTTTCTTTTTGTTGTTTCGTCTAAGGAACAACAGTTCCATTTACATTTGTTTTCGTCGTTCCGTTTAAGGAACAATTGCTATTCCCTTTAAAGGAACAACAACTGTTCCATCTAAGGAACAACAGTTTCATATGTGAGTGCTTTATGTTGTTCCTTTTAAGGAATAGTTGCTATTCCTCCTAAGGAACAACTGTCGTTCCTTCTAAGGAACAACAGTTTCGTCATTATTTGCTTTTTTCTATTCCTTCTAAGGAACAACAATTTCACTTGGGTTTGTTTTAATGTTGTCCCCTCTAAGGATCAGCACTTTCGCTTGCGTATGTTTTTCCGTTGTTCCTCTTAAGGAACAACTACTGTTCCTCCTAAGGAACAACAATTTCGTGTGCAATTTTTTGTTTTTTTGCTGTTCTTCCTAAGGAACAACAGTTTCGTGTGCAGTTTTGTTTTTTGCTGTTCCTCCTAAGGAAAAACGGCGACTCCTTTTAAGGAACATCACCTTTTTTGTGTATTTTTTTTGTTGTTCCTCCTAAAGAACAACACCCTTTTTGAGAGGTTTTTCTTTAGAAAACAAGCACCTTGGCAAAATTATTTTATTCTCTATCATCCTGTAAAGGGCAAGAATACGAACATATATGTAAAGATACAAAATTTAAAGGTTACTGGAACAAGCAAATCAAACAAAGATTATCATCTTTAATGAGATTGCTTTGTATTGATTAGAAAAGGGGAGGACACAACTATCTATATTACTTTGTTGTCCTCATCTTCACTATAACTCAAATTGATTGATTACTTGTACCACATTGGTTCTTCCCTAATCCCCATAATTCTCTCTGTTTATTATCATTGAATAAGAGTAAGGGCATATTTTCTTCTATTGATATGTTCAGACTTCTTCCACCATTCCTACCCTTAAGGAGTGCTGAGCCACCCTCTATATATAAATAGGAAGTGCTATATAAAAGAAAAGAAAAAAAGAATGAAAGAAAAATATATATATGTTTACTAACAATTCTATGATTTGTCAGATAGAGGATAGGGGGTCTCATCATGAGCCAGCCTACCATGATCATAAGGAAGCAGTGAAGTGGCATTCCCACTATGGCCACCACACCAGGGATATGATCCAATGGACACATCAGAAAAATAAGAGTCCTTGGAATAGGAGGTCTCATCACGAGCCGGCCTGCCCACCTTTCACTCCTTCCCAGTGAATGGCATTGTGATCCTTTTGGTTACCAAGCCAGCACAATGGCCTCCATTCTGACATCACAAGGGACTTTCCTAATTATACATAAAGGATCATGGTTCTAAAGGATGAAAAAAGCAACTCTGTCAAGGTTATAAACACCTGTGGGCAACAGAAGCTCTGCTGATGGTATTGGAGTCATATTTTCAACATCAATAGTGATTATAACTCCCTTTTATTATTTCTTTATCTTTATTACAGAAGAGATTATGTTCCTAATTCCTTTTTTTTGAACCTTTATGCATGAGATATTGTTTAAAAAGTCAAGCATAACAATTTAAGTGGAATAATGACTGCATAGAATCTCATCGACGTCAGATGTCCTTTGTCCCTTTTCGAATCACTCCATGGAATCTCCACATTTATTCATAATTTTCATTCTATGCATCGATCCCAACAACCTAATATTTTTTAGATCTTATCATAAATATGTATACCTTGCCATTTTTTTTTACTGTACGATTGCTGCCAATACGTCGTTCCTTCATTTAACTGGTCGAAGGCAACCTATCATTTTTCAGGGGGGCATGGCTGACTTCCAAAGCACTTTTGCATGCATGTCAGTCTTTTATTTGGCTATACTAGGCTGCATGATATCCCATAATAGCAAGTTTTTAACGGTATCTATGTTAGAAAAAAAGTATTATCCGATATTAACAACTTGTTGTTCCATTGCTCGCTCTGTGTATTGTTGTGTTTTCTGTGTGAAGTTAACAGTGTGTAGAATTTAGACAAAATGGGAGGACAATCAGTGTGCAGGGAGCCACCGATACTAGCTGTTTCCGATGTTGCCCGATAAATTCTAGTACGGGTTGGATGGGTCGCATATTTTACACGACTGCAGCAACCCAATGAAACTGTGGCTATCGAATTTTTACAGAATTTACAGGATGATCATTCTATAATAAGAGGAAGGCGAATGATAGTAACGGATGTAGTAATAGCCGAAATGTCCAGATTACCAGCAGTCGGACCCATATGGACGCATAAAAAATGAGGCTACAAGATGCCATTGTCACCTTTCGGGATGAGGGACAGAACTTGATTGTTAAAGGCAAAGGAGTTCAACCTTCATCTCTGTGAGAACCATGGACAGAGTTGGTGAGAGTTGTTCAAAGCTATATCACATGCAACAGAAGAAAAGATGTGGTAAGGCCATGCCACCTTAAATTATTAGCAATTCTAAAACAAAAATGTTCTGTAAACTTGCCTACATATTTGAATTTCTTGTTGCATGATGTTGCTTAAAGCATAAAGAAATCCTAGCATATAGAGATGGTTGTAAGTCATCATTGTTTAATTAGGCTAATTGTAAGTTACAACCTTGCCCAACAACAAACCAGTTGGGAAGAATTTGTGTTTACTATAGAGGGAGGGTTAGCCTTACCTGCCCCAAAAAGGAAAAGGACTACCGACATAGTAAACAGACCATGAAAACGCAGACGATATGCCGAGACAAGCCTGGGAATAGCTGAAAACCTCCTGGGTAGAAGCAACCAACCCTTAGAATTATCGAGCCCTGAAAAAGAGCAACCTTTACAGCTGGAAGGAAGAGATAATCAAGAGTCAGAACTTGAGGAGGAAACATAGCATACCAGTGAAGTAGAGAGGGATGAAATAGAACTTCCCTTTTGTAGAGATTTCAGATTTAATGTTATGGATCTCTCTACTTACCTCCCCCAAGGTGAGTGAACGCACCTTGCCTAGCTTCTCTTGATGTCACTGGAAAGATTTGGTATTTCTTTCAAAGGAAGCATCAACAAATAATGGATTTTTTCCCATATTCCTGGAAGAATTAGATTTGAGCTGATCCATGAATGCCTCTGTCAGCCGATTCTTCATTTCTCCATCCTCCATTGCTCGAATCTGAGAGAGAATTTGTATCTCATCTTCCTCTGTAGCGGCCATTAAGACTTTTTATTTCTGTGGTCTGAAGGATATTTATTCAGAACTGGAGTCACTATATGATTCTGAATCAGAATCATAATGCATATGACAAGCACATTCTTCTGACTCTGGACATGAACAAGATTCTGGTTCTAAACATGAACTATCTTGTCTATGAGCTTGTAATTCTTCTTCACATGAAGAACTATAGGAGTCAAAAGATGACTCTTCAAGTTGCTGCTGTTGTATTTGGTCTTTGATTAGCACATTCGAGTAGCGTTATGTTCTATGAGTGCGGGCACCACATTTCATGCATTGTATCTGTCCCTCTGTTTTGACAGTTTTGCCTTTCTGAAATGAGGCTTGGGATTTCTTCCCTCTATTCTTCTTTGATTCTTCTCCTTCTGGACATCTTGAGGATGTATGTCCAGTTTTGCCACACAACCAACAAGTGAGTTTGTTCCACTTTTCTTGCTTTGATGTGTGTAAATGAATGTCAGAGGGTTTATAACAGTGTGTCCTTGGGACATACCTGTAGTAGCCTTTCTTGGATTTAGAGGAGTGGCCTTTATATTGCTGAGAAGGTTTTCTTCTTTCTTTGTAGACTTTAGTAGTCTGCTTATACTCCTTTTTAGCCCTTTTCTTTGCTTTCCTTCTCTTGACCAGAGGGTCATCAACTGTGAGTCCATATTTACTACAAATGGAATTTCTGTCTGGAAACTTTGAAAGTTTTTCCAAAGGCCTATTTACTTTGGAACTGGTGCATAAGCTTGCCAATGTTTTTGTAATGTGAAAATAAATCTCACCCCATGTATATGATTCAAATGGCATCTGGAAAACTTCTTGCAACCTGATATAATCAACAAATCTGGATGGAAGAGCAGTAAGATATACCTGTTTCCATAACAGATTCTTTGGATCATTCACTTCATAGATTCTTTGCATCCAATCTCGGTGAAAGTCTTCATATTGTGACATCTTGTGGTACTTGAGATTCATGAGGATAACTTCATGCTTATCTGCAATCTCCGTTTCACTGCCACACCAGTGTTCTAAGATCATGGAGGTTAAAGCTCCAATCATGTTGCTTGTAGTTGAGCCATCTAAATTGTGAATAACATCTCCTGCTTCATCTTTGAGCACTTCAGCTTCCATTTTTATCAATAATGCTGGAGATGATTCGGTTTCCCATCACCTGAGTAGTGTTCCTATAAAACACCTGATAATGGTCTTTCATGCTTCAATTTTAGTCTTGCCACTGAGATACATGAGTTTATATTCTGTAAACATCATGTCTATTAATTGTCTAATCTGACCAACACTCAGATTATCAATATTCCATTCTCTGTGTGATTCAGGGAAGAAAGTATGAGCTTCAGGAAGCTTGCCTTTTCCTTCAAGATCAGGTGCAGGATATTTATTGAACCTACTTTCTAGAGGTTCATATATGGGAAGCATCTGAGAATCAGATTCTTTGTTCTCTTCTTCTTCTTCTTTGAATAAATAAGCAATGGTAATTTTCTCTGTAGCCTCTGTTTTTTTCAGTAGAAGATGTGACTACTTCCTTAGGAAATAATGCCGGGAACTTGTTGATTGGTTTAAAAGGATCTTGAATCTTTATATTTCTCTTGTAGAGAAAAGAGGTAGGAATTGGTTTATCAGTTTTTGACAAACTTATCTTATCAACTCTTTCAGTTAAACCAGTGATTAAACTTTTAGTAGTACCCATGTGGTCTACTATCTTTTCCTCTACTTCTTCTATCTTGTTTAAAGATTCTTTGGCATAAGATCTAATAACTGATGAGGAATACTGCATATCATTGAGGTTCTTATTAACCTCATTCAGGGAAACTTGAACAGTGTCAAACTGCTCTTTAATTTATACAGTCTTTGCTGTATTTATTTCTAGGCCTTTTATTGCTGTATTAGTCCAGTTGATCTGTTCACTGGCCTTTTGAATTCTTCCATCTATTACTAAGGCATTATCATCTTTTTGAACCAAAGGGATGGCCTTTGCTGCATTCATATTTTCCCCTATGATAATTCCTCTATATGGGGGAAAAGTAGATGGAGTCTCCACTCTACTGCCGTCTAAAGCAGTCTAGGCATGTTTGGTGGATGATGAAGAAGATGATCCTGTCATCACAATTTCAGGGGAAACATTCCTTTTCCATTCATAAAAGGAAATCCAAGAATTTGTGACTTCCATGTAATGTTTCCAATCTTGAGACAAGTTAATCTTCTCTTCTATGGTATGACTGAGACCAAATTGTTCTGCTTCTGGAGGGGTAAATAAGTCCCAGTTCAACATGGCTTTCATCCATTTTGAACTTACTTCTGATTTCAAGTATCCATTCATCAGAGTGAAGAACTTGTGCATTTCTATGACTGCAGGCTTTTAATAGTCATCTGGGATGGGGCCAAATCTACATTGAGGAATCAAACCTTTTGTTTGCTCTAAATAGCCTAGTCCATATTTAGGCTTAGTTGGCCTCATTGTACTGAACATTTCTATCAATCTGGGATCTTCTCCTTCTAGGGTGATAATCTCATGCATCATCAAAACATGGTCAGACTCTGGCTCATTGGGAAAAGGTATATCTGAACACTTTGGATTCGGGCATGGATTAATTGATGTGGAAGGAGGGGCTTCTCCAGTCCTTGGGTGATGATTTTCATGGATGATAGATTCAGCAAGGGTACATAAATTTAGAGCTGATTGGCATTCAGGAAATTTCACTTCTAAAGAATTGAAATTGACAAGCTAGGCAAATTCAAATAAAGAAATATGTTTACAAGAAAATGAACTTGAACAAGCGGTATCAACAGTGGATAGATCACGATAAAAACGAGAATTTTTACAGGCTTGGTCAATCCTGTAAATCCACAGCAAATCTAATGTTTACTGTCGCAAATCGCTGACAATCCATTCGTATCTCACCGCAGGATATGCTGCTCCTCTGAACCTAAACTTTGTCTGCAACATCTATGATCGCCCATGCCTCTACCACGTGATCCGGTACTCCCTTAGACTCTGCCCGCCTATTATTTATCTTAGGAAGCCTCCCCTTCATTTGCAAGCTCCAATATCCATGTTCATTGCTTTCTTCGCCTCCTCTGCAGTGGCTATTAGTTGGCTATTGATCTCTATTATTGGTCTCGCCTCCTTCTTCAGGCTCCCTAATGCTCGACCCCTCCTAATCGCTTTATTAAGATCTGCCTCTTTGCCTCTCTGCTCCCCTGTTCTGGTCATTAACGCTTCCTATTGCCCGGTCTCAGCTTCTAAATCCAAGTCTGATATCTCCCTCAGACCTGTTCCCAGTTTTGCAGCAACAGATGGTGAGAGTCCTCTTCCAGCGCCGCTCCAGGCCAACTTTGAAGTTTTTTTGATGGACAGAAGTGAGGATTGCCTGCACTATCATGATCTTCAAGATGAGCTTGAACAAGTCAGAACGCATCAGCGCCTTCTGGACGAAAAAAACGATGTTGCTACTAGGATTCTCATAGCCAAATATGAGGTCGATCTCAACCTCTTCCTTCACCGCATCTCTTCTCTGCAGGAGCAATTCAGCGCTCTTTCAAATACCTGTGCACACATTCAGAAGTCTGTTGAGATTCTCAAGTTTATGATGGACAAGATCAATGCCCCAAGCACCAGTTCCTCCGGTGCAAAAGTCGCAGAAGCTGACAGCCACCTGGAGGACTCCACTGCTCGGCATATCAGTCACATAAGTATAGACTAGATGTACTGTAAAATCAGCTTGATTTTGTCCCAATTATCAGAATTTACACTTGTGCTAGAATCTTTCAATCGGTTTATAAAAGCATTCCAGTGATATGTCACAATGTAATTCAGCTGCAAGCTCTCACTGTGAGCTCTTCCAATGTAATATCGGAGCTTAGTCTCCCCCTCCTTTTTTGAATACATCTAGAAACCAACTTTGTGAAAAAAAAAAAATTAATAATATTAAGAATATTAA
>APFE030719522.1:47581-65245 GCA_000404065.3 Pinus taeda
CTTAGATAGACGACATTTTCATCCGAAAAAAATGGAAAATCAGTGTGATTTTGAAGAAATTACGTAGAAATAATGAAAAATCCGATGTGATTTTGATTAAATTCAACATAATTTTTTGGAAATTCTCGTTATGGTTGTCAAGCTTAAGAACTTTGGGTGCCCCAATGATTCTTAATGGGGGTTAAATACATTTCCACCATCAAAAAATGATTAAAACATGGTCAAGGAAAAATTGTCACCTCATTATACAAAGCTATTTTAAATTAGCAAAATTATAATCTAAAATTTTCCTATATTAAGGACAACTCAATTTAAAGTGATAATTATTAAAATCTAAATAATGTTTGATTTTCTGGTTTCCATATTTATAACCAATAATAACATGATGAAAACATATAATTATTTGTTTCCTCTTATGATGTGAGCCGAATCCAATGTCCTATGTCTCTTTCTCAATCTCTAAGAAATAATATTTGAAATATTCCACATTATAGTAGAGTTTATCTATAATATTGTTTAACAAGTTGTTATCTATAATATTGTTTAATAAGTTGTGGAGATTTTGTTAATTAAAAATTTGACCTAAAGGCTATGGGGCATAGAATAGATAGTGATGGGGTGTTTGTGATGTGAAGCTCACTGGTTGGAAACTCCATGGGAAAAAATCCAGACATGTTAATGTCTAGTGTGGCCGAGAAAAAGTGTGATCCCAAGTGATTGTAATGGCTTAAATGTCCAATATCCCTAAGTTGTGATTTCTCAAGCCATAATTCAAACTAAAACAACTTAACAAAAAAACAGTCTATCACCCTATATTCCTTAACATAAAAATACATTCATTAAAACCAATACAATGATTATTTGTTTCATTAAACAACCAAATATTCGAGATCAGCAAAATATTTTAAATGATATTTCTCTTTATATAAATCCTTTCTCATTCTTTTTTAATCATAGTTCAAGAATATTCCTTAATTATATCAAATATTAAACATGCTCTTTCCTATAAATTTAGACATGCTTAGTATAAATACTTGTAATGATATTCAAATGACATATCCAACTTTAATCTATTTATATAGACAGGCTTCCTAGGTTCTCCTGTGTGGGGTTTGAATTCAATAGGAAAAATCAATAAGCTTAGTTTAGTTCAATGATAATATGATTGTTGGAATAATGTAGAAATGGTGAGTCTAGATAGAGTTGTCGAGTTGTGTTCTTGTAGTTAGAGTTTGATTCTATCTGTCATGACTTGTGTCTTTTTAGTTTGTGTTGTGAGTGGGTGATTCGAATTATTTGGATTTAGATTGTCTTAGAAGTTGTCTATGTGTGCTTATATAATATATTGGTTGTCCAAGTAATTTGATAGATGAGATTTGGTTTTATTCTTGTGCATTTCTTTGATTCTCTACTATAGTATCAGAGCTAGAGAAGTTGATCTAGTGAGGCTTCAAGTAGAGAGCAAGAAGGCCCAGATCTGTTAGGGTTGTAAGATCGAGGTTTGTGAGATCTAGTTGTTATGATAATGCTCCCCAATTTTTTTATCTATTCATTGGCTGAGATAGATCTACATACCCAACCAGAAAAATCGTTGAAGCGTTGGCTATCTGTTGTTGTTGTGTGCAATCAAGCTTCGACTCTGTTGGTGGTTCTTTCTATTAAGGCATCTAAATCTGTAGATGGGAGGTATTCTCAGGTTGTATCACAAGTTCCCTACAACAGATCGGTTCTAGGCAAGTGGCGTGCAGATCGACTGTAGACACGTTTGGGAACTCACCGTTCAATTTGTGCCACGTCGGTCAATTTGTGCCATGGTGTGTTTGAAAGAAAGGTGTGAATAGTTCGATATGAACAAACAAAAGTTTAACAAAACTACTTGTTGTCGTTGAAAATTTCACTCTCATCGTGAACTAATTCATTACTTTTTGAAGTAATGTGGAGTAGTGTTAAATATTTTTTTATAAGAAAGGGTTTTTTTTTTGTGGTGACATAAAAGGAGATATAAGGATTAAATTATTTTTGTATGGTTATAAGTCTTTTTGGTGAAAATAATTCATATCAAGTTTGTTTTTAGCAAAAATTATGTTGGGTGAAAAATGAGAAATAAGAAGTATTTATGATTGGTTTTTTTTTATTTGAAGCGAGATTTTTAATTTAGATCTTGTGTATTTTGTTTTGGATCTGGTGAATTTGGGTGTAGATTTCGTGGATTTGAGTGCATTTTGTTGATTGGAGACAAAATAAATTTTGTCAATATGTCAATTTTTTGGCTGAAACTTATTTAAATGGGTCCACAAGGCTTGATGGAGGAAATTATGCAAATTGGAAATTCAAGGCATTAATAGTTTTAGAGGGAAATAATTTGTGGCCCATAGTGAGTGGGGCAGAGCCCAAACCCATTGCTGTTGCAACCATTCCAGATTGGGAGAAAGGAGAAACAAAAGCAAAGGTATTGCTACGAATGTCAGTTAAGGATAACATCAATCCTCATATTAGGGACTCAAAAACATGCAAAAAAACATGGGATGTTCTCAAAAAGTTTGTATGAAACATCTTACACCAACCAGATTTTTTTCTTGAAGACCAAGCTTTTGTCAATTAAAATGGATGCCATTGAAAGTATAAGAAATTTCATTTCCCGTGTCAAAGTACTAAGTCATAAGTTAGGAGACATTAGTGAAAAGGTGTCCAATACTGACTTAATCACCATCACATTAAATGGCTTGGAGAGAAGCCTCCTACTTTTGATGAATTGACAGGTATTCTTCTACAAGAGGAAGAGAGGATGAAGAACTTCAACTTGGGCTCAAACAATTTAGATTTTGCATTCGTAGCCAAGGGTAAGAAACCATACAAAGGTTAGCCATGGGACAAAAGAAAAGGAGGAAAGTTTTAAGCAAAGCAGAAAGGTATGACACAATCTAAATTTACAATTCATGATAAGAGAAATGATGATTGTTAATATTGTGGAAAACCTGGACATCGTGCTAACGATTTCTATAAAACAAAATATAATGAGTCTAAACAAAGAAACAAAAGGCATAGTGGGAATTTTGTATACAAATAGACCTCAATCAATGATGGATTTAAAAATCTCAGATTGTTTGTTTCTAATGTTACATTGTCTACTGAGACTAATGATGTGAATGTTTGGTTCATTGATTCTGGTGCATCACTCCATATGTCTTGTAATAAGGATTGGTTTGATGAATATCATGAGAACATTGATGGAACATGTGTTTATCTAGGAGATAATGGATCCCTTAAAGTTCAAGGTTATGGAATAATATGTGTGATGTTGCCTAATGGACAAGAGAGACAGATCCATGATGTGATGTATGTTCCTGGCATTAAAAAGAATCTATTTTTTGTTTCTACTATTGTTGATCAATATCTAAAGATGGAATTTGTCAAATCACAGTGTTGTTAAAGATATGCAAGATCACTACAAGGTTATCGCCACAGGTAATAGAGTTGGAGGCTTGTATAAGCTGGATGTGACCAGGACAGGGCATCAAGCATTAGCATATACAACAATGTCAACATAAGAGTTATGACATCAAAGGCATGGGCATTTAAATCACAATGATTTAATGTTACTTCAAATAAAAACAATGGTTCAAGGTCTTCCTGCTATGAAGAATAATCATGTTGAATGTGAAGCATATGCACTTGGGAAGCAACATAGAGAGGAATTTTTTGTACATGAAAAAAAAAGGAAAAGAAAAATACTTGAATTAATTCATATTGATGTATGTGGACCTATGCAAACTAGATCTCTTGGAGAAACATTATACTTTCTTATTTTTGTTAATGATATATCTAGATTCACTTAGGTCTATTTCATAAGAAAGAAAAGTGTTGTTTTTTAGTACTTTAAGCAATTCAGAAACATGGTGGAAAAAAAAACAAGGAAATACATCAAAATTATGAGACCTTATCAGGGGGGAGAATACAAATCAAGAGCTTTTAATGAATATTGCAAAATTCATGGGATTCTACAACAATTTATAATGCCTCATACACCTCAGCAAAATGGAGTTGTTGAGAGGAAAAATAGAACACTAGTGGAATGTGCATAGATCATACTTCAAGGTAAAAATACCTCTAATGGTTTCTGGGTTGAAGCCATTAATACTGTTGTTTATTTGAAAAATAGGAGTCCAACTAAAAGTTTAGATCTAAGAACACATTTTGAAAAATTTTATGGATATAAACCAAAAGTGAATCATTTAAGAGTTTTTGGATGCAAGGCATCTATTCATATTCCAAAATATGTAATAAGAAAACTTGATGCAAAACCAATTAAGTGCACATTGATTGGTTATTGTGATAAGAAAAAGGCATACAAGTTGTTTGATCCTAGTTCACATAGATTTCTTGCAAGTATGGATGTGGTGTTTCATGAAAATGCAGATGAAGGTGATAAAATGAATAACATAGGTGTATGGCATGATATTGATGATTATGTCAAACTAGAAGCAAGTTTTGAATAGGAACACAAACATGTACAACAATAGGTACAGGAATAGGTACATGTTCAAGAGCAGGAAGCATCCAATAGTCATGACACTCCAAGAAGAGAACAAGTGACTCCACAAAGCAGAAACAAGGATGAAAGCAGTAAAACTCTAAGGAGGTCATCATGTCAAATTCAGCCACCTATAAGATATAAAGATTATACATTGATGTATCATGTAATTAATGTTGTAGAATCTTCAATTTATGAAGAAGCTAAAGAATATAAATAATGGAGAGATGCAATGAATGATGAATACAACTCTATAATGAAGAATGACACATGGGAATTAACAGAATTACCCAAAGATAAAGTTCCCATAAGATGAAAATGGTTGTTCAAACCAAAGTCTAATGTTGATGGAAATATTGATAAGTATAATTCTAGATTGGTTGCAAAAGGTTATTCACAAAAAGAAGGCATTTATTATGAAGATGCTTTTGTACCTATAGCTAAATTAAATACAATTAGAATCATGATTGCATTAACTACAAAACAAAATTGGAAATTGCATCTGTTAGATGTCAAATCTACTTTCTTGAATGGTGAATTAAAAGAAGAAGTTTTTTTGATTCAGCTTGAAGGGTTTTTAAAGCAGGAACACGAGAATCTTGTTTGTAGGTTAAATAAAGCTTTGTATGGTTTGAAACAAGAACCAACGTCTTGGTATGTGAAAATTGATTTATTCTTTTATGAAAAAGGTTTTGTGAGAAGTAAAAGTGATACTAACTTGTACATCAAGAAAGATGAAGATGGGAATATTTCCCTGATATCTTTATATGTTGATGTCTTTTCTATCTTTTTGTGAGTTGGTTTCATAACAGTTGATGATCTGATCATAACAGGAAGTGCATTCAGGTTGATTAAAGAAATTGAAAATCAGTTGTCACAGGTATTTGAAATGAAGGATCTTTATGAATTGCATTATTGTTTGGGTCTTAAAATTTGGAGGGAATCTGGTAAGACAATCATCACACAAATAAAATATGCAAAGACAATCATTGAAAGATTCCATATTTTTTAATGCAAACCAGTGTCTACTCCTTTTGAATAGAATGCCAAGTTTTACAGTGATTATGGATCTAAAGAAGTGAATGAAACTTGGTATTTTCAATTGGTGGGAAGTTTGAACTACCTCATCACTACCAAGCAAAATATAGCATATTTTGTCAGCATCATTAGTCAATTTATGGCTAAGCCTTGTGAATTCCATTGGAAAGCAATAAAGAAAGTCCTTCGATATCTGAAGGGAACACTTTATTTCGATATTTTGTATACTGATGAATCTGATGTTGAGTAGGTAGGTTTTTATGATTTAGATTGGGCTGGAAATCCTAATGATAGAATATCAACCTATGGATATGCATTCAATTTAGGATCAGGGATCGTATCATGGAGCAGCAAGAAATAACCAATTGTTTCTTTGTCATCCACATAAGTAGGATAAAAAGACTTGACCAATGCAACTTATGAAGGTATTTGGTTGAGGAGGATTCTTGAAGATGTTGGAGAAAAACAAAGAGGACCAACAAGCATCAAATGTGACAACTAGAGTTCCAACAAGTTGGAAAATAATCCAGTTTATCATGCCAAAACAAAACATATTGAAGTCCAGCATCATTTTGTAAGAGAAAAGATACAATCGAATGAGATTCATTTAATTTATTATAATACAAGTGAGAATGTAGTTGACATCTTTACCAAGCCTCTTGGAAAGATGAACTTTCAAATATGTAGACAACAACTAGGCATTCTTGAAAATCCATTTCTCCATTAAGCGGGGATGTTGGAATAATGCCGAAATGGTGAGTCCAGATAGAGTTGTTGAGATTTGTTCTTGTAGTTGGTGTTTGAGTCTATCTATCATGAGTTGTGTCCTTGTAGTTTGTGTTGTGAGTTGGTGATCCGAATTATTTGGATCTAGATTATCCTAGAGGTTGTCTATGTGTGTCTATATAATGTATTGGTTGTCCAATAAGTTTGATCAATGAGATTTGGTTTTATTCTTATGCATCTCTTTGATTCTCTAATAAATATCAAGAGTGTAAAAATTCTCTAATTCTCCAATTCGGATTGATGTGTTGGTAAAAATGTAAGAGTGTTATATAAATATCAAATAGTTTTGGTTCCAAAATGGATGAATCAATAGTTCCTCAACTAAAAAAAAAACTAAAAATTATATAAGGATTATAATATAATTATGGTAGGTAGAGGGGTTAAAAATTAAATAAAATAATGTAAAAACCAGCAAAGATCCATCTTAATCATGGATCTAACATGAGCTGTGAGGAATCAAATTTCTTTGGTATAAACTTATTTTAGAGTGCAAAAAACAATGTGTAATTTTTTATTCTTTAAATTGTATTTTTGAATGTTATAAAGATCACATAACATGTGCATTGAGTCATTTTATCGGGGCACATTAAACTGGTTTTTTGTTATTAATATGTTTTAAAGTATACATGAATATTAATTCATATTAAAAGATTTTATTCATAACCCACATTTTATATTTTATTCTATACAACATTAAAATATTTTCTTTTAACACTTTTTTCTATATATAGATATATATGAAGTTGACATCACATGTTAAAAAGCTTACTCCCACATTATTTTTACTTCTAATTAATATACATGAAATTATATTAGGTTATATGGACAACTATTAATTATGCATAACATTTTTTTTCTTTTCTATTGATAACTGGCATTTCTATTCTATTTAGTGAATATTTTATGTTTATTTTAAGAGGAATGAACGTACTTAGACATATTCTTGACACTGGGTTGTAGAATGAGCCTCTCGACTCAATAATATATAATATTAATATTAAATTTAATAATAATAATAATTAGATTTAATGATGTATTTTAAATTGGCATGATAACAAATTTAAAATAAAAAACTACATCCAAAATTAACAATATTTTCAAAATATTACAACTTTTTGACTAGAAATATTTTATGTTCTTTAAATCCCATAGAATTGTCCTCATAATTTGTATCGACTTTGGTTTGATTTTATCTCCTAGGTATGGTTTTTCATTCATTTTACATATTTATTAGTATTGATTGGGAGGATTTTTCTTTGGTTAGTATGAATTGGTATTGTAGTTTTTTTTATTTATATGGTTATTTCATTTTTGTTTTGGGCCACATTAATTTTTATTTTATTTATTTATTATTATTTTATTAGAGATGTGACATACTTACACATGTCCCTCATAGTGGGTTGTATAATGTGCCTCTTGGCGCAATTACAATTTATTTATCTTTTAAATTGTATGTAATATAATAAAGATCTTATAGCTTTGAATTTCACAACTATAAGGAACAACCTCCACATAACATATACTCCTATTATCAACTAAATTCTTGTTTCTTTGAAGCTTAGCTAGAAATATAGGGAACTATTGGTTATCATTTTGGGGAACCATGTGCTATTTGCACGTGGTCAAACTCAATAATTTTTACTCTTACTTTTTCCTAACATAATCTAAAGAGCCCATCATTTATCCCATAAAATAATGGAAATTCCGACAAGAATATGGCAAAATTTAGCAGAAAGTTTTGAAAATCTAGGTTACAGTTGTCAAACTTTGAGATTTTGGGTGCCGAGGGGTTCTTGATAATGTTGAATCCCTTTCCACCATTAAAAAAAGATTCAAACACTCCAGCATTCTTATTTTTTGAAAAAAAATTACCGGATTCTGTGAAGAAATCTGTTGTCTGGACGAATTTGTGGCGTTAGTAGATAACGCCTTCTCCTTCCATCACACAAGGTACCCAATATTGGTTTAACAGAAGTAGATCCACCACAATCCCATGGAAGCATGTCCTTCTTCAAAGCCACAACTCACAATATCGGGCTTCTTCATTTTACCTCAAAATTATAGTGTTGGCTTATTACGCGAACTAAAGATGACAAAGACTACATACCACGTTGGCTTTTGTCACCTTCATATAGATAATTAACTACCATACGCACCATAATTTCTGTCTCTGAACTTAACTGACAGAGGGTGTGGGCTCTAGAAATTCATTCAGAACTTTTTTTCGACCATGGGGGCTTCACGCAATGAACCTTTGACATAGCATGTGTGTTCGTGGTATACTAAAAAATACCCTTAATTTCACTACATATTGAAAAATACCTCTAAAAATCACATTATTTAACCCACTACCAATACAAACCCAATACACCTTCCCAATTTAAAAACCCCTTATTTCATTAGATATTGTAGATATCCACTTTTTCATTAACATTTTTTATACCCCTTTATATTTTTTTATTAACTTTGACCTCCATTTTTTATACCTACCAATATCAAAACCGTTTACCCCCTATTATATGCTCAATATATTATGTCATTTTTACCTCAATATATATCCGCCAATATGAATGCATTGTGATATGGTATTGCTCCCCTAGTGAAGCCCCCGTGTTTTCAACACCATAGTGCAACGACAAAATCAAATCTACAATGCTCACTCTTCCTTGGACACATAGAACATTTTTAATGCAGAAATGTTTTATGACAACATCTCAATTTGACTGATCAAATGATAGAAACGACATGCTTGACCATCATCTTCAAAATAAATGAGACAAAAAAGAACTATAATAAATTAAATAGCCATAACAACCCTCTTTCTACATTTGGTCCATCATTGGCTAGATAAAGATAATAACGAAGAAACATAAACAATATCATTTAGATTGGCCTTACACACTTGTAGTAGAGTGGGAAGACTACTCAAATAGATGTTACTACATTTCATTCTGTGCCGAATAGAAGAAAGTTGATTTGAAAAGAAACATTTGTAGATCCAAAAACATTTCATTGTGATGTTGTGACTGATTATTTAATGGAAATCGAGGGCAATAGGGTACTCACTACAACCCCACATACCTTATCAACAACGCAACAACCCCATACCTTTTCACTGGCAGTCACGCTTGACAATCTCATTCTGTTTGACTTTTCTAGTCTCCAACATGCACAATGAGGAGTCAAAAACATGCTCGTTCTTCCACAATGTGTCGATAGATAATATCCTCCAAGATCTCATGCCCAATGCTTTGAATGGCCACAAAACTAGTGGCTCATTCTATTTGACAGAGTAGATTAACCATGCTCTCATACCATTGTAGGAGACATGAATTAGAAATGAAATCAACTCTATTAAGCTATCTGCTAAAAAATGATGTACAATGTGTACACATTAATATAATATGAAAACCGTTGATTCAATTTCCAAGTTTTCTTGGACTCTAATAACTAATCTCAATAACACATCATAACCTAAATCATGACCAAAGAATTAGGTGTCTAAAACTGCCTTGTTTGCTACCATCTCAAATAACTTATCTAATTGGTAAAAATGTTGGAATGTCATATAAAGATCAATTAGTTTTGGTTCCAAAATGAATGAATCAATCAATTCTAGAGCTAAAATATAAAATAAATTATATAAGGATTATAATATAATAATACTTAGTGGGGTTAAAAGTAAAAAAAAATTATGTAAAAATTACAATCTATTTATCGTTTAAATTGTATGTAATATAATAAAACTCTTATTGCTTTACATTTCACAACTGTAAGGAACAACTCATAGGCATGAAATCCATTAAATTATTATACTTATGAAATAAATTAAATTAAGCTACATTACCTTTTAAGATCAACCATTAACATGCAAGAGAAGACCATATCATTGTAAAGGCGATGATTAAAATCCAAACAACAAAATAATGGACCGTCGAAAGGCGCTCTACAACCCAATAAAGAGTATACGTGTAGGTGTTAGATGTTAGACGTTAGATTTTCATATATTGTAATGCTATTCTTATTAATAAGATTATGAACAAATTTTTAGATAAAAGAAAATCATAATAGACATCGCATTAAAATATAACATATAAACCACATTTATAAATTAACATCCATTTTACCATATAAATAAAAATAATGATTAGGTAATATATTTAAATTGAATTAATAAGCACATAAAAATTTAATCTCTACAATATAACAAGATTCTTAACTATGAATATTCATCCCTTTTTATTATGGATATTATTAACTTCTACGTAGGCTTTCTTACAATACCATGGGCCAATACTATGGATTATCAATACCACACACCCAAGTACCGTCACTCTTTAAAAAAAACAATTATAGATATTTTAATTTAATTTAATTTTATAACATTTTTAAGTTAAAACTTAATGTTTACAATACCGCCGATCGGGGTGTGAGTTGACGAACATAGCCATTAAGGTTGTCATTATGATAGGGACTCAGCACAATGTTTCCACCACCTCCCACACGCTTGAAGCACATGGTGCAGTGACCTTTGGCATGCTTAAGGCAATTGGAATGAAGGAAAGCAACAGATGCATGTGGGTAAGCTTACAGACCACGATGAAGGATAACAACTCGAGGACTGATAAAGAAGAGGTGGAAAAGGCGAGAGTGAAGCAGAGGCTTCAAAAAGGAAGGGTGATCCATCGGGTCCAAATGCTGGTTAACGGGTATGTTAAATGGTCCTTCATCCACTCCATTATGCTTCCCTACTTCTAGTTTGTTAATTGGGGTATGTATGGGGGCATGTGGTCCGTCTTCGAGTGCAATTTGGGTTGGGAGATATGCATGGTGTTGGATGTCTGTTGGAATAATCCCAGCTCAATGGGTTCCTCCCTGGTGTCAATCCGTTATGAAATTTTCTTTCTCGCATGGGGCTTATATAGTATGGTCGGGGGGGTGTCAATCTAGACAAATACCTTTATCTTGTTTTCTTGGTAAACTTGGGGTTCGAGAGAAGGGATGTTGTAAATGTCGATGTGTTAATGCAATTCTGTTTGTTGGTATGCTTTGTGAATGTGGATAAAAATTGGATGGACTGACTCCCAAGGGCAAGAACCAAGTACCTGTGGGGAGCTAGTAGTGGGGAGGCTATTGCAGGACGTGGTGTTTTGCGGTTGGGGAATTGGCATGATTTGAGCGCTGGCCATGCTAGCCTCGGTTGGTTGAAACGAAGTTGGGTGGAAAGCAAGGTTTGTGTTGGGTGCTTCTTAGAGGCCAGGGTTCAGATTTTGCACTACAGTGATGGTCAGAGTAATATTAATATGGTGATAAGTCAAGGGGGATGGGGGAATGTTCATACCGAGGGAGGTAAAGGAGGTGAGGGTTGTGGCTCCCATGGACTTGGCTACCATGCTACAAGCTCTGTAGATGGCCAGCTGTCAGCACCTTGCTCCCAAGGCCGAGGTCAAAGAATTTGTATGGCTGGGGTCATGTCGAGGCATCTGCTGGGGTAAAGTTACCAGGGGACGGGTCATGGTCATGTTTGGTGGGGGATCCTTAAGTTTGGGGGTAATACAAATGTATCAAGGGTGTCAGATTTAATGAATTGACAAAGCCTTCGAGTGGTGGCAATACAAAATATAATGTTTTGGAAATTATGTTTTCTTGTTACCATATCAGGGCCATAAAACGGTAATCACTCTTAGACGAGAAGAGCATAGAGGCCAGTTTCTGGCCAACCGAAGGATTTGGCTGGAAGGCACAGTGACAAAGGGACAATAGGTCAAGCAGCGAAAGGCAAGGGTCGAGGAAAGAAACTATGGGGGGTCGAGGCCAAGGCTGAACTAACCACCTCAGGTAAATGATGAGGTAGAAAACATGTGGCCAACCTGATACATGAAGTGATTTCTTCATATGTGGACGACACCAAGGAGGAGATAAGACGACTCGTAGCAGAATGGGAGGAAGATATAAATCTCCAAGCGAGCGTGAATGAAGCTGATTTAGAGGACTGGAAACTACTGGTTCGAGATACAGAGAACACTCAAGGAAGAGGGACTCAATTCAAACATACATTATATCTCTATTGGCTAATGAAATACCTCCTAGGGAAGGCCATGGAGCAAATTTGGATGACTGCTATCTAGGATTTCCAAAAGTACAAGCAGGATTTTCAAAAGCTATAATTTCAATTTCAGAAACGGGATGGTCGCCTCAGCCATAGAGAGAGAGACTTCCCATGCCTATTCTCGCAGATAGAGTTTCCAAGCGCCAATGCTAAAGATCTAACCTCGGTTACATCGGCATCCACCAAGCATGAGGAATAGAATGATTGGTTTTTAGTTATTTTTGTTTAGTTTTCATGCAGATAACTTTTAATTTATAATTTGCAGCTATATATATATATATATATATAAAATATATATATTATATTTATATATAAATAATATAATATATATATATTATATATATATATATATATATAATATAGGAAAATAGAATAGAGTGGACTTGACAATTAAATATATCTAGCTTGGATAGATAGACATAGTATTTTTTGTTATTGGATGGTTATCATGCGGTTAGGTGGTCAATAGAATTGGTTTCTCGATGGGCAAGTTGAGATCACCTAATATGGCTCTATGTTGTTGTAACTTGCTTATTTTATAATGAAAAAGAAGGATCTACCAAGCTTAACAAAAGAAAAAAAAACTTAATATTTACAATAAGCATATAATATAACAAGATTCTTAACCATGGGTATTCAGCCCATTTTACCATGGACATTATTAAATTAATAGGCTTTGTTACAACACCATAGGCTAATACCATGGCTTATCAATACTACTTTACCACAAATCATAACTCATTTGTAAGTATTTTATTTTAATTTAGTTTTATAACATTTTTTAAATAAATATGTTTTAATAAGATTTGTAACCATGGATATTCACCCCCATATCACAATGGATATTATTAACTAGTAAATAGGCTTTATTACAATACCATGGCTTATCCAAATTTTCCCAAAAACCATAACTTATTTCAAAATCTAAATATTTCATTTTAATTTTATTTTATAACATTTTTAAATTAAATCTAAAAGAAAAAAGCTATAGGATTCAGGGTAGGAATTTCAAATTTTTAAGCACTTGTCAAATTTGATGGTTTCACAGAGAATTTTCCCATTTTCCTGTCAAATTCCATTTATGTATGGGATAGATTTTGTGGTGTAAATGTTTGTAAACATTTACATGTGGGCTCGTTCAACCCTCAAATTCCATCTCTGTATGGGATAGATAGCAAGCACTTAGAGAGATCAAATCTTTTGAGATGCAAAACTAATTTAGAGTGAAAGGAGATTTGAACCCTCTCATTGCTTGGTAGATCCAGAGTTTTTTTTTTGAACTAAAGAAATTGTGCATGTCATATATAGTCCTACCCAAGATTGGACCACATAAATTGTGGGGACCACATCCTTGGGACTGGGTAGATCCAAATTCAAAATGAATTTAGGTTGGTTCTTTTTGCAATTTCTCCTCTCTAAGTAAACATAATAGATCCATCTTAAATACGGATCTAACATGAGCCAAGAGGAACCAATTTCTTCGCATGCAAATTTTCCTATGAGTAAACATTATTTTTTTTTTTGGACTTTTCAAAATTTTTATTTTGGTTGACATGAGCAGAATTTCAACTTTGATGATGGACGAACATCGTTACACATCATATTGGTCTGTAGAATGAGACTCTCGGCTCAAACATCATACTAGGTTGCAGAATGAGCCTCTCGGCTCAACAAAGAAGAATTCACCCATGCCAAATTCACTAATTCTCATTATTAAAATGTACTTTCAATAAATAAGTAGTACATGCATACATGAACTCCATAAAAATATTATTGTGTTATATAGAAATTAAAATAATTCATTTTTTGAATTATTATAGTAAAGAGATAAAATTTGAATATTCTTTTTTCTATTATTATAAAATTTAAACATTTCTTTTAATAAAGAAAAATAGATTTTTCAATTTCAATATTTTCGAGTGATTTTTTAATGACGTTTTCTATTGAGGCAAAGAAATTGTCTGAATGGTCAAAAGTGGTTGAAATTTGGCCAAACAAATTCAAAAAATCTAGCAGTAGCAGTGTTTGAATCATGTTTTTGATGGTGGAAATGGATTCAACACTATCAAAAACCTCTAGGGCACCCAAAATCTTGAAATTTGATAGCTATAACTTAGATATAAAAATTAGGGAACCCAAAACCTTGAAGTTTAATAGCTGTAACCTGGATATACAAATATTCCAGTGAGATTTTATCAAAATATTACTGAAATTCCATGATTTTTAAAAAAACTTTACACGCTAGTTAGACTATGGCATTTTTAGTTTTCATTTGACTATAATACAAGGCTCTTGAAGGGAAACGACGATATCACTTAATGTTGGTTCGGTCTATTAAAGGTGTCGCTAGGTGATCATTTTGTAGGCTTGAAGATAAATGGGGAGAAACTCACCTCAGTTAGTGGAACGTCAATTCCTTGTCTGCTTTACAGTTGGCCATTTTATGAGGTTCAACTTTTCTTGCATGCAGAGTATCGTCTTTCTTTTGTAGGATGCATACGTCTGGATCATGCCATAAACCTCTGGAAGTGTTAAAAGGTGAAGGTGGGCATATTTCATTTTGAATGGAGGATACATGTCAAAGATTCATTACATGAAATAAATTTATGTGAAGATTCACTCTTCCAAAGAAACACGGAATTTAATCCGATGTGGACCCCACACGCGCAAAGAGAGGAAAGTCAAAAGTTATTTCAAGAAAACATGAAATTTAAACCATTGTGGAACTCACTGAAAGAGGGTATGGCCAAAGTTAATTCTTTGAAAAACAAATGAAAGTTAAACCCCACGCAATGAGATTATAGTGAAAGTTAAGGAAGAAAACATGAAAGTTGAACCAGTGTGGACCCCACACGCAAAGAGAGAAAGATTCACTATAAACCATTAACCATGTGGACCCCATGTGAAATACAGAACAATTCATTTTAAACCATCAATCGTGTGGATCCCACGCACAAGACATGAAATTCCACGCGGTTCATGTGTACGTCTACTACTGGTGTGTTAAAGTTAAAATATTTTATTTTTTTCCTTGTTACATGTGGTGGTGGTGCAAGCAACTGGCAGAACAATGAACTATATATCTCCGCACTCCCAAATTTTCTCTCCTTAAAACCTTCTCCACATTTTCTGGTTGGCTCTTGAATTCATTTCGACCCTCGCATTTGGAGTCTCAGTAGCTTCGACCTTCAGAGTTTCCCACTTTATATTTCTATTTCTATAACCATTTGGCATTCACATACCCAATGCCTCCATCCTTGATCCCCAAAGCCCACTCTGAAATTCAAATTGTTCAAGAACACCGTTATTCTCCTACAACTACGATGGACGTTTCTCGCGCCTCCTCCTCCACTGTCACTCATCCCATCAATAGTAGCAGTTATGATGTGTTTATCAATGACCGAGGCTTCGACACCAAGAAGACCTTCGCTAGTTATCTCTACTGTTGTCTTCTTGTACATGGATTCAAACCCCTTTTAGACCAGGAAGAATTGTAAGAGGTGTTGGGGATTTTTCTGGTAAAATTCCAAAAACAAATAAACCGAACACAGAGATAATGCTCTGTTTTTCTCTCCACAGGATCTTGGCACAGGGAAGCTTTAAAATTTCTGAGTAGACAGAGTTTTTCCTGACACATAAAAATACTTCGTATTTATTAATAAAAGACTGATACAAAATTCATCCTCTTTCACTCAGAGGGATTCACTAGTAAGATTTCAACAAAAAAAATACTTTGTCTCCTCCTGAGATTTTACACTGCTGTGTGTAAAGATCTCTTTTACATTGTTGCTGTAAAAACAGACTTCAATTACAAAAATTACATTCATGCTGTTGCATGATCCTTTCTTAATTCGCACTGCTGTGCCTATTTTCTTACATTCGCTGCGGCGAGTTTTTCCTTTTGCACTCTTAAAAAAAACAAACACAGGAATATATATATGGTTTTATTTGCCATACTGCCGTAAATAAATTAAAAAAAAAAAAAAAAAAAAAAATAATAATAATAATAATATAATAATAATAATAAATAAATAATAAATAAAAATTAAATGGTTTTACCAGCTTTTACTTGTGCCCATACTCCCACTGATAGAAAATGATAAAATTAAAAACTTCAACAAAACTTACCAACCCACAGTAAATTTCATTTACTGTTTTACTGACAAAACTGGCGGTAAATGAAACTTTTACTTTACGTCAAATTCATTTGCTACGGGCCTGTACTTCAACCGTTGACTTCAATTGGATCGCATCGCAAAAGCACAATCTGCTGGAGGGAAAAATGGAACACAATTATATTGGTGCGATTTGCGATTTGCGATCGGATCGCATCGCACCATCACAATCGGAGAAATCAAGTGAACAGAACGAAGAATCCAACCATGCATGCGATTTGCGATCTGCGATAAGATCACATCACAGAAAACAAGGAAAACACAATTAAGGCAAGGATAAAGAAATGTGATTTGCGATATGATCGCATCGCAAGGAAAAAACTCCATGTTTTTGCTTAAGTAAAGTAGCTGCTGCTTGTTCAATTTTTACTGCAGTTGAAATTACAATTTCAACACTCCCCTTTAATTTCAACTGTTGGGCATTCAGTCATACCCAAACACTTCCTCAAAAATTCAAAGCTTTTTTGATCCAATGGCTTGGTCAGAATGTTCACGACCTGTTCCTGAGTGCTGCAATGTTGTAAAGCGATTTCTCCATTGTTCACCAATTCTATGATGTAATGGAACCTTGTGCCGATGTGTTTCGTTCGTTTGTGAAACACAAAATTCTTGGATAGGGCACTAGCTGAGCTATTGTCACAAAAAATTACTGTTCCTTTTGCCTGCTCTTGGCCTAAGCTCCTCAACATCCTTCTCATCCAAACTGCTTGACACGTTGCTGTTGTAGCTGCCACATATTCAGCTTCTATTGTAGACAATGCTACAATGGACTGCTTCTTAGAAGCCCATGAAATGGCTCTTGAACCCATGTGAAAGACATAACCGGAAGTGCTTTTCCAATCATCTACACTTCCAGCCCAATCGCTATCAGTGTACCCAATTAAATTTGAACATTCTGAGATAGTATATAAAATCCCAAGTCTTTTAGTACCTTTAACATACCTCAAAATTCTTTTTGCTGCCTGCCAATGTGCTTCCTTTGGCCTCTCCATGAATCTGGAAATCAAACTAACAACAAACATTAT
>APFE030719532.1:2818-22461 GCA_000404065.3 Pinus taeda
AAAAGAAAAGGATAATTCACCGGATAAAAAAAACACTCCAAGGTGTACTCGTTTGCTGATCGAGTCCCACATCCTAGGCCTGTTACAAATTCAAGAAACATCATACTAGCATCACTTATTACAATTCCCCGTAGGGTGTGGAATCTGGGTACAAAGAAGAAATATGATGAGAAGATAGAAGAAGAGTTAAAAAACTCTGTTGACTGATGACATCTGATGGTACAAGTGTCCTCTGGATCATCCTTGGGCATGGAGTCGTCACATAATCGTCAGGTGCTACTCCAGTAGTCAACAGATCCCTCAGCAAAGCCTCAAGGGGAAGAAGAGATGCAAGTTGATCTTGAGGAATTCGACAAGCAGCTACAGGAAAGGGAACTGCAGGCAGATATCGAGGTACAATCACTAAGGCAACAGGTGCAAGAAAAGGAGGCACAACTGGCCTGTATGGCCAGTTGGGCAATGGAAGCACTCCAATGTAGACAACCGGCTAAATCTTATGGCTTGTACCTTCGGGACCAGTGGCTGCAGTTCCAAATTAATACATTGGCGCAGAGGGGTATCTCTCATATCCATAACCCCCAGCAATTCACAGATTTATGTAACACCAGTTCCTTGGAAGATAAGGCCAAGCTCTCAGAATTTTACCTCCATAACTTGGCACTTCCAAACATCACTTCGTGGGACCCCAACACAGCAGTAGGGGATATGCAGCTGATGGCAATGACCTCATGGTTAAACCACGAAGAGAAGAGAGCAGCTGAGGTCAGGAATATGATGGACCGGGAGTTACATGAACCGTTGTTGATCAGAGCAGAACCGGGGGACCCCACAGCACTGATATCCACTCACCAGCACCTAGCAACCAATTCCCAGGGATTACTGGATTACATGGATCGTCAGGCCCAGGCCATAGCACACTTCGAGGACATGGAGAGGTTACTTGGGGACAATTGTGTTCATGCTTGCACTCGTAGGTGGAACACATTGTCCCACAACCTCAAGATTCGGGAATATCACACTCCAACTCGGATGAGGGAGGCACTGGCACGGGTACCTCTCTACAAGAAGTCTATGTAGAACCTCCAAGCCAGTTGGATAGGCCTCAAGCTAAGTCCACCCTTGCTGTTGGGATTATTAGAGGGAGGATCAGAAGAAGAGGAGCATAAGCAGTGGGAAGAAGTGGAGAGGAAGGTTGGATTTCATGACAGTGTTGAGGACACTACTTCAGAATCCTGGGATGTGAGAGTGGCCATCAAAGCAATGAAAGATGAGGAGCTGGACTAGTTGCTCAGGGATGAGCAACCCTTTTAGCATGGGGGTGATGATGAGCCCCAAAATTGGTAACAATTTGGGCTCATTTGGCCTCATTTTCATTGTTCAGCCCTTGTTCAAATCCATCATTTTCTATAGTTTATGCATTATTTCTATTATGTTTGTGTCTTTGGTACGAATAATGGAAGTTACTTTTCCTAGACGGTTAACATGTGTCTATTTCAGGTTTTTTTTGACGTATTGGAGCAAAGTCAAAGCAATCATGAGCTATAAGGCAGCCAATCCTGAAATGAGGACTTGAAGGAGGGATGTCCACGGCATTCAATGACCCTTCCTCGGGATTCTCAACTTCAGCTCCGAGCTCTAAAGACCACTGAGCCGAATCTAGAAGGCAGCCAACCAGCATTCAGAAAGGGGCTGTTTGACAGCCGAGTTCCATGGATTGAGGAGGCCAGCTAGGTCCCTCGTTATCTATAAATGTTGAGGCCTCAGCCTTCGTAAAAAAGACTTTTGAACCTATTGTGTACTTTGTACTCTAGTGCTGCAGCAGCTCTATTTTCTTGTATCCATTTTTGGTAAAACTGTTATGACTCTTTTTGAATAATGATAAGCAGTTTGGTTTCTTAACAAGTCTGAGTTTTTTTATAGGAGCCAAAGCTCTCAGGGTTGGGCCCAACCTGAGAGCCTAGGACCTCCTTTCTGTACCATTGTGTTTCTTTACGTATCACTGTTTTTTTTCCCTCTCTTTTATGCATTTGAACACCTTGCTGTTAAGTAGATTTTGTTATGATGCTGGAATAGATCACTGTTTATGAATGGCTTTGGTTTAGATGTTTTGGTAGAATAATAACAACAAATATCTCCAAGAAAAAGAGACAACTACACTCCTGGTTTCACCTCGGCCTTATTGGGTTTGGGGCTGGAATTGAGGAAAACAGTGCTGCCTCACAAAAGCACTAGTTTGCTGCTTATGCAATCTTTTAGTGTGCTTGTTTAATCGCAGAGATTAGTCATGGGGTTGGACATCTGAAATGTTTCCTTACATAGATGTCTGATGGTGTACCAGGTTTTCTTCCCAAATAAAGTTACTGCTCATTTATGTTGATTGATGGATAGAATAGATTAGTTTAGGATTTGATCATTTGCAGGTTTGTGTAGATTTGATCAAGGCCCACCGTGCAGGGTATCCTCCTCCTTCATCCATCCTCCCAAAGCATCCTCTAAGCCTCCTAATTCTGTGTCATAGCTAAGCTGCCTTTGTTCCCATCTAACCTTTGTATCTACAAAACCTTACCTTCTTGCTCATCATTGCCTTAGTCATCTCCGAGCCAAGTCAGCCTTCCACCAGACCTCCCACCAGTCCTTAGGCCATGTTTAGACCCCTATCCTACCTCTAGACCCATCCATGCACCTTCCCTCATTCATCCACCTCGTAAAAACCGACTCCCAAGTTTCCTTTAGAAATTCTGAAGTTTCCTGTAGAAATTCTGAAGTTTCCTGTAGAACCCCTGCAGGCTTCCTGTAGAAGCTCACAAGTGAGGTTTTCTGATAGCCAAACCCTGTGAGACACTGGGGAAGAGTGTTAGGGACCCCTTAGACCCTCTCTGAGCCTCTCCCACTGCTTCCAAGCATTCCTCTTCCTTGGTCCACTCCTGCACAGTGAAGCACAGTTCAAGTATATGCATGTGAAAATCGACACTTAATCAAGAAAATACAAAAAGATAATCTCTAGAACAAAAGTAGACTAAGACATGTGCATTTTCCCTTTTTGAAGTCAATGGCATCTCATTCAACAGTCTGCATTCTCATTATTGCATCAATAGAACTTGCTGGTAGAATTAGGGTTTGCTAGGGTTTGCATTCCACTTTTGCTTACAGTTTCTTTCCGCAAGTAGATTAGCTCCCCTTTGAGTTAGCTTTCATCCATCATTTACAAGCTTCATCTAAGAGCTTATAGAAGTTGGCTAAAGCCCTGGCGGACTTGTGCCAGCTGACCAAGTGATAGCTGCGACAAGAGCTAATACTTGTGCATACAACACCGTCGCTTCCAAGTTTGTTACGAACAACCGGGTTGATAAAAGTAAAGAAGGGAGTCCCAGGAGTTGCAGCATTATTGCTGCAATACTGGAGCCCACCAATTGACGGGACAACGAATGAAGGATGAAAGATCACAAAATGATATGATAAGAAAGGATGTTGTGAGGACCAAAGACAAAAAAATATATCCCCGACAACGACACCAAAAATGTTGTTGCCCAGATTGTATAGGCACTGCGACAACTGCTTAGGGCGGGGGCTATCACTTTGATCCCCGCCCACTCCATTCTAGCTGTCTCCCAACAACATGCTATGGGTGGTAGTCCCTATGGAATGAGGTGAAGGAAAAAAAAGCTGAGAACCTACTTGTTTGGGAGACACGAATGAGTGGCCTAGTTACTTGGTTAAATTTATCAAGATTAATGATTAGATGATATTTTAATTATGAGATTAGTGCCTTAATGGAGTCACAATTCTTGCTTATGATAAATTAAGACCAAGTGACCGGATGGACACCCGCTCTAATCCGGACTCCCTCTGTTTGAGCTTATCTCCTAGGTTAGCTATGGGGGATGGTCCACAATGAAAAGTTATGTTAAAAGATGTGAGTTTCCAGGAGAGTGTTATACTGAAAATGGATTACTTTTAAGGATTTATGGGCACATATGAAGTGAACAACTTGAAATAACAATGCCAATCATTAATATGATTAAAAACCATAAAACCAGTGCTTTATAAGGAATTTTCTCAACAATTTAAAGATATATTTGCTCAAAGTAAAATGCAATGCTCTCAAAAGAGAAAACGAAGTAACCCTAAAATGAGCCAAGGATTGTAGTTGAAGCAAGGAAGAGGAGAGCTAGTGCCACTCAACAACATGAACACCCAACATCCAAAAATACCAGATGGGCATTCGTTTCAGTTCAGGATAACAAAATTGCTAAATTGGTGAATGTGCAAGCGAGAGAAGAAATTGATTCCAGAGTGGCTAGATGCATCTATGCATGCGGTATCCCATTTAATATTGTTTGCTCTCCTTACTGGCAAGATATGATAAATGAAATTAACAAAGTTCCTCAAGGATACAAGGGGCCCAACTATGAGAAAGTCAGAACTCAGTTTCTCAAAAATGAGAAGGAGCTTGTGGAGGATATCTTATCTCCAATTCGTTCATTCTAGAGTAGCTCTAGGGTTACCATAGTCTTAGATGGATGGACATATACAAGGCGTAGAACATTGATAAATATCATTGCCACTTCCCCCGAAGGATCAATGTTTATAAAGGTAGAAGACTGCTCAGGAGAGGTAAAAGATGCAGAGTTCATTACTAATGCTATTATAAAATCTATTGAGAAAGTAGGGCCTAATAGGGTGGTGCAAGTTATCATGGATAATGCACCAGTTTGCAAAGCTGCATGTTTAATTATTGAGGGGAGGTATGACCACATCTTTTGGACACCCTGCATTGTCCATAATCTAAATCTGATCTTAGAGGAGATCGACAAGAAAGTTCCATAGATAGAGGAAATCACAGGGGAAGCAAGGGAGATTGTTAAATTCATCACAAACCACCACCAATCTCAGGCAATATTTCGAGAGTCTCCAAATTGGAGTTGTTAAAAGTTGCTGAGACAAGATATGCCTCAAATTTCTTGATGTTGCGCCGCCTTGTTGAGGTTAAGCGAGCATTAGTTTCTATGGTGGTGAGTCAACTTTGGGTTGAGTGGAGAGAAGCAGATTTAGAGCCGGGATATGTGGTGCGTAGATTGTGCCTTGATGAGGACTGGTGGAGCAAGATAGATTTCTTGCTAAATTTCACAACCCCTGCATTTGAGCTTCTTCAGAATGCTGACATTGACCAACCTTTCTTAGGAGAGGTATATGATGTCATGGATTCCATAGTTGAGAAAACTATGGAAATCATTTCACAAGAGTCTCCACAGCTTTTGTTTGTTGATGATCATTTCACTGATTTAGTCAAGAAAATCATTGTTGATAGGTGGAACAATTTCAACACTCCATTGCACACTTTAGCACATGCCTTGAACTCCAAATTTAATGATGATGAGCTTGTTTCTCAAAGAAATGGGAAGAGGAAGGAACCCCATAAGGATAGAGAGGTGGCTAATGGGGTGAAAAAATTCCTTATTAGAATATTTCCATCTCATCTACACAGGGAGGTAAAGGAATAATTTGTCATTTTTGCTGTAGGATTAGATGATTTTTCAGATATATCAGCGTTGAAGGAGAGAAGCACCATGAATCTAGTTATGTGGTGGATTTTTCATGGAGCAAATGGTGTACATTTTCAAAACCTTGTCGTTCTCATTCTTTCACAAGTGGCAAGCTCTTCATTAGCAGAAAGAATTGGAGCACCTATAGTTTTATTCATTCTGTGAAGCACAATAGGTTGGGCTCACAGAAGGCAGAGGATCTTGTTTATGTGCAATCCAACCTTCGCCTTGCATCTCGTAGGGGTCCAGAATACAACAGTGATCCTTCTAAATAATGGGATGTGGATCCAGAAAGTCCTGATTTGGATCTCTCTCTTGTTGCCCTGAATATTGAGGTTCAGCCTAGAAGTGGAATTGGCCCATCATCTTCTTCAGCACCACCATCCACTCTTGAGCATGCTTATGCTTCTATTTTTGATGAGGATTATGATGATGAGGATTAATCTTTTGTCTTTATAGTTCTTGAAACCTCATAGTCTTTATTGTACTTGCAGCCCCATATATATAATAAAGGCTGATTTTGAGATTTGGATATATAATAAAGGTTGATTTTGGATATTTCTATTTTCATTATGTGATCATTCATGAGTAAATGTGATGTAAATTTAATCATAATGTTTAGACTTTAAATGTAATAAAATATAATGTATCATGTATGCCTTTATGATTGCACATAACATTTATTAAATGTCCTAAATTCTAATATATATATATTATATATATATATATATATATCACGTTTCCCTGTTTCCAAAATTTGGGGGGGGGGGGTGTCACGTTTTGTACCCGTGCCCGTTTCGGAAACTCGTACTTGTTTTCCCGTTTCGTGCAACTTAGGCCCAAGGCCTTGAGATCCCTTGGTCAAGACTTGCTGAAACTTTGGGATTAGGTTACCACCTAAGAATTATAAATTTTTGAGCTACGTGCAAAACCACCAAGGAATTAGCCCTAAAAAATTCAGATGAGGGATTGGGGTCAAGGTAAGGCTAGGAGGAGGCTAGAAGCCCAAGAAAGGCCAACGTTATTCTTGATGAGGCTATCGTTTGGGATAGGAGGACCATAAAGGCCTGAAAAAGCCCTAAGGCCTACGACCTAGGGTTTTAAGGCCACAAAGGCTTGCCACAAGCCCTTAGAGGGCTGCGGCTAAGAGAGGAGGAGGGAGGAAAGGGGAAGAAGGGAGGCCGAGGGAGAATGGAGGAGGAAGGAGGCCAAGCAGAGGAAGGAAGAGGAGGACAGAGGGCAAACGAAGGAGGCCAAGGGAGGCTAGTGGTGTAGGGTCGAGAGGAAGGAGGGTTGAGAGGAGGGACGAGGAGAGGAGACACCTGCGACTGGACTAGGAGGAGAAGCTGCAACCCCTAGGGTTCACGACTAGCCTTATGAAGGCTAGAAACCTTGATGTAGAGGGCCAAAGGAGGGGCGTTGAGGGTTTGGAGGGGAAAACTTCAGTTATGCAGTAAATTCCAGCAAGCATAAAAGTTAGATCTAGGCTAGATCTGGGATGGCCAAGTGGCCAAAATTTATGAAAATGAAGATTTTGCAATTTTAAATAGTTTTGACCATGTAGCATATGATTTTAGTGCTTAATTGTTATTGATTTGACAGTTGTAATAAATCAGAGATAAAACTCGGGTTTAGAGGTCAAACCCCAGGCCCAAGTCCTTGATGATTACTTGCCCAAATTTGCCAAAATTTCTCCAATGTGCTTGGCACCTCAAAACACAAGATTTGACCCAAAATTATTCCAAAACAAATTGTTAGAGATAAAATGCCAATCCTTTGAAGAAATCCTTATTTGCAATGAGATCTAGCCCTTGTAGGGCTTATGGCATTCTTAATGCTTGCAAAATTGATCCTAAACACTAGCCTTTTAGGTTGGGTAAGGGCTAGGACTTTCGGAAAATGTGTTTTTTCCCCGATTTGAAAATAAGCAACCTGCAAAAATAAGCTAAAAACCTTAGATGTCTAGGGTTTCTGAGGTCTCCATTGTCAATTTCTTCCTCAATCTTGAAACAAATTTAGAATAGAAACCTAAATAACCAATATAAAAAATTTAAATTTAGAAACCCCAAATATTGTACAAAAGTTCAAAACCCCAAAAGCCCAAATATATACAAAAATACTAAAAATTCTCAAAACCCAAGTTAGAAAAAATAATTTACAAGTGAGATCTATAAAATTATTCACAAGATCTACAAATATACAAGGATTTAAAAAAAATGTAAATTTTTGAAAAGAATATTTTTATGGAGTTTTTTCCTTTGAAGAATGGCTAAAAATACTTTAGAAACCCCAATGTATACTATAGTCTTAGCAAAGATTTAATCTACCATATAAATATTTGGAATCCAAGCAACAATGATTCTTGCCCAAGTTTGTGAACTTGGAGGCAAAGGAGTGAAGTACCAAGCACTATGAAATTATTTCAAAATAATTTGTTAGATCACATGGGGAACCAAACCACCTAAGGTTAGCTCAAAACTATCAATAGTATTGTTTTATCTCCATCTAATGAAAAAACAAATCTTACCAATATTCAACACAACATAGAGATGCCCATAGTCAGCACATACCACAAATCAATAAGCAAGAACTCCTTGAATTGCACCCCAAAGTCTTTATTATGATTGAAAAAATACTTCCCAGCGGGACAATAGTTACAAAGTTGTTTTAGCAAAATTTTCTAGCCAGAGATCAAGATTCTAGACTCAAATGACTCTCTAATTTATAGATTTATTCTCCAGGTGGAAATATAATGGCTAGTTTATTTGATCCTTGTCAAAATAATCATGGCTGTTGATAAACACTTCAAGATATTTTAATCTTGGCCCTTGATTTTTTAATTTTGAGGAATTTTCAAATTTATCAATTAATTCCATTTTTATTAGCTCAAAATTAATTATTTTGAGCTAATTTCTTCAAAAATTTGACTTTTACTTAACCACCAAGGTCCAAGGGTTCAAATTTTCTTGAAATATACAAGATTCCTTTTGTGGAGAACCTTTAAAAATTGATTCTTTTAGGACCCACGAATTTTCCACTTGGAGAATTATTTTTCCTAAGACAATTTAATTTTGACTCTAATTAATTAATTGTCTGGCTTAAGATTTAATTCAATTTTTCCAGAAAAGTTAATTAATTTACACTTGAGGGGATTTAATTATTTTTTCACCCTTTAATACATAAGATTTTTACATTTACAACCCGTAAAGGGGGAATACACATTTGGCTTAGACCCTCAAGACACATTATCCATCTGTGACATAATATGATTTAGTAAACCAAGTGATTTGTAATAAAATAATTAAGCCAACTAGTTTAAATTATTCCCAAATCACTTTTACATCAGACTCAACTAAAATCACTAGGACTTAGCTAAGATTTCGACAATAAATTTCACCCTAGCTTTGGGGTTTAAGCTGGAGGGAAAAAACTCTTCTGATTAGCCTTGTTTAGAAACACAGGTAATTAGCGAGGTTAAAAAACCTCCTAAGATGAAATTCATCATCAAAATCATAGGCTTACTTAATTTGTTACATATATTCAAGGTCTTGCTAGGATCATTTACATTAGATAACTTGCAGAATAGGTTTAAAATGACAGATAGACTGCTGATAGATGATTCGATCTTGTTGAAAAAATTTGGCACTTCCGCTTCCTTGGAACTATGACAAATCTGGTGCAACAGGTCCACACATGTCCACTGGGTTCTGTTGACGCTCGTATTGTACAGACACTATGACAACGCTCAGGATGGGTGTTGTCACTCTAATCCCCACCCACTCCGTTCTAGCTGTCTCCTAACAACAGGCTATGGGGGGTAGTCCCAATGGAATGAGATGAATGAAAACAAGTTGGAACCAACTTGCTTGGGAGAGACGGATGAGTGGCCCAACTAATTGGTTAAATTTGAGCAAGATTATTGATTAGATATTAAAGTATGATACCAATGCCTAAATGGAGTCACAAATTCTTGGTTATACTAAAATGGGACCAAATGACCAAATGGACACTCGTTGCTTAAGATGATTAGCTAACCTAAATGATATGCAAAACTATCAACTATGTGTGGTGCAGAGATCTTGGTTATTTTTAGTTAAATGCCTAATCTATATGTAACTTTCCTTTAACTATTTTGAAGTTGGGCTCCAAGGTAGGTTGTGAGAAGGAGGCCAACAAGAAGCATGCTAGGGCCTGATTAACGATACCTTCCGTTGTGCTCCTATCACGCAATGCCTCCGGCGCTGTAGAGACTATGGCTCTGACGACTGCAATGTCACCGTGTTAACCACCGAAGAGTTCCCGAGACCCCTCACTCTAAGTGAGAAGGGTTGCCCTATATCTCTATCAACCTAGCTTATGCTAGAAGGTAAATTATTGGTGCAGTGTAAACCTAGTATGCTTATGCAAGAGATTATGGGTGAGATTATCCTGAGTTAAGATCGCTTAAGTTGTGAGATTTATCTTAATGCAAGAATATTTAAAAATGTTGTGATGCACTCTTAAACAAGATAAGTGCTAAGAGATACAAGTGTAAATTTCAAGTAACCAACCTTATCCACAAGAAATTATGCCAATTAACAAGATCAATGTTAGATTTTGGGTGCACAAATGAAAAAGTCAATTTCAAATTTATAACAATTTATATCAGCAGTAAATATTCAGAATATTCAGAGTTAATCAATGTTATAACAACGAGGAAACCACTTCAAAACATGAAATTTGGCTTAGACATAAAACACAAAAATTCTCAATGACCAACAAATGTAAATTAACTTATTTAGCCCACTTTATAATGGTGTATTCAGTGAAATTTCAGGTTTGATTTGTTAGTTTACAATAGTAAACAACCAAAAATCAGAGAGCTAAAGATGCCAAAAATATATGGTCAATACGCTAAAAAATAGTAAAAATGCACTACAACTCAAAAAATGAAAAATAAAATCAATTTTTAGGGCTTTTAGGATGTGTAATTAAGAAATTTTAGCATTGATAAATTTATTACCGCAGTAAATTAGTGACAAATCAACAAGCTAAAAACACTGAAGATGATGCCCAAAATGTCTAAAAATAGTAATTTTTTGTCGAAAACTGAAACTGAAAATTCAATTTTTTTTAATCCTTATTAAGTATCCGCTTTAGAAATGTTTTAGATTTTAATTTCATAGTTATGCAGTAAATTCCAACAATCTAAAATGTTAGATCTAGGTCAAATTAGAGATGGCCAAGTGGCCAAAACTTGTGAAAATTTAGATTTTGCAATTCTAATCGATTTTGATCAATTAAAATATGATTTTAGGGCTTAGATATCAATGATTTGAATGTTGTAATAAAACTGAAGCAAAACAAGGGTTTAAAGGTCAAACCCTAGGCCCAAGGCCTTGAAGATCCTGTTTTGGGAAATTTTAGTGCTTCTTAAATAGCGCCTAACTCCTAGACCTAGTAGCTGATCTACTGCAGCAGCTGAAGTAATTCATTGTTTTTCCTTTAGTTAACAAATAAAAGAGGGAGTAGGAGGTACTAACCTTTGTCTTGCGCTCGATCCCTCTTCCCTTTGATCGCTTTCGCCACTCCCTTTCGTACTTAACACATTTGAAAGGTACCTGCAACCAAGCAACAACAGAAAACCATCAAAGCATAGATGTTGATTTGCTAACTAAACATATAATATAATTAGAAATACAATATACAATCATATGAACAAATGAATGGGAAAAACAAGGAACTCTTTATTGATTAAGAAAGAAGATTACAACCATATAACATGTCTGATTCATTGTCAACCTCCCATCTTCAATTCCTTCTCTCCTCATGGAATCAACAATCCAACATGATAACTTTACTCTCACAACTTAGTCTCAAACCAGCAGCATTTCCTTAACTTAATAGCTTTCAACCTAGACCAGCTTTGGGAGGACTACTCCTTTTTATAGCTGTAGGGAGGAAGTTGGACATTAAATGGCCTTCATAAATGCTTTTCCAATGCTTTTCCATTAATGGGAATTAGTTCCATGAGAGAGGGGATAAGTGGATTGAGGATGATCCATCCTTCCCTTCATCCAAAAGCTTACCCTATCCCTCTAGATGATTCTAGAAACTTCCATTGGATGAGGAATCCAATGAGGATTTATTTGAGAAATTCGTTGGATCTCGCCCATCGTAGGTGATACAAAGGCCAGGTGCTATGCATAGCACCCTAATAGTGTAGTGCCTGCCATTCATTGCCAGCTAGATAGAAGGCTACCTGCGATGGTCTCTTTAGGGACATTTTTTGGATGAATGGTGCCATGAAACTCTTGGGAAGCAAGCATGATGTAGGTTCACTTCATTAGGGAATGACAACTGAATTAGGGGTTGATGGACCCTAATATCACTAATCCGGATGTTGGGGTTGATGTGCCCAAATTTTCCTATAATAGATGCCCCCTAAAGCATGAAGTCGAAAATAACCATGTCGAGTGAGGTGCTTTACCACTTTGGAGAGCAAGTTTTGAACTGGAAGGTGACCTGCATTAGTTACAATACAAATATCATGATACTTTGATTTTTTCTCATAATTAGCTAAGGGAAGGCATACCTATGCTCAGCTTTATAAACTTTTATTACATGTACAAATATAGTCGTCTATAGATATAGACCCATGAATGGATGACCATGAATGTAAGGCCATTGTACATTTGATATAATACTCCTGAAAAATATATCGCAGCCCGGATGGATGAAACTAGATCTGGGGTCTTCAATCTCGTCCAATCTTTCACTCAAGTACAAGTCTAACCATGTGAATAGATGATTCGAAGTCGAACATGGAGAGACATTGCCTGATTTCCAGCCAATGATGTAAGCCGTTAACAGACGCGAGAGGAATCACCGATAATGATAATGACCCTCAAGGTACTGCAATACGTTTCGCAAGGTGTGAATAAATGATTTGATGTCGAACACCAAATGAAGTCTTTTGGTCGAAGGCCATTGATGTCGACCTATCGCCGGAAGCGAGAAACCTGCCATTGATGTATGCGAGCCTCAAGGTACTGAAGGGGTGTTTCTAATTCAACTTCTTGGATGATGTGTTGATGTCGACAAGAAGTGACTCGTCGCAGGAGGGCCTTGATGTATCCCACACCAACGACACGAAACGAGGTAAATGATTTTTGGAGATGAAACATTGACTAACAACATAAGGTTCAGGAATGGCGGGCATGAAAATGAAGGTTCATTGTATTGTAAAGGATGAAGTTTTGAACTGAATGACTTTTCTTGAACATATCGGCAACACTGAAGTGAATTGGTAGCATTGATGCAAAACAAAGTGATGGATGGTATGATAGACCAACGGTGTGATAACCATCAAGTTGAATGACCCAACCCACATAGTCACGGTGATGAGGTGAAAGTGTCATGTTCAAGAGCGACCTGTACCATAAAGTGTTGCCAGCTTTTTCCCATTTTCCCCAGTCATTTCTGACCAGTACCTCTTTATTTTTTATCAAGCTTGAGGAGGATAACATATGCTTGTTGTATAATTCCACCCTTTGGGTGAATCCATCACTATTTGATGTTTTAACGAGTCTAGCGAAGGTGAAACTCGATCTTGTCTAGATGGACAAGTTTGTCGCTATTTGATGTTTTTTTAATGAGTTTAATGACAAAGATAACTCGGTTCTTTTCATATTTAGAGAGTCTGAAAAGGGATTAAAAGAAAACTCCAAAAGTTCTTTTTCGTACATTTGTCTCCCAAGCCCGAAAAAGCATAAAACAATACAAGAGAGAACCTATTGATCATGTTTGACCAACGAGTACCTTTTTTGTAGTTAATCTATCTCAGCCCGAAAAAGGGGTAAAACTATACTGAGTAGATATCAATTTTAATCCATTAAGGAGCTAGAAACGACAAATGCTCGGCAATATTTTCATGTTTAAAGAGTTTGAAAAGAGCTTAAAGAGGACTCCAAGGGTGTTCCTTTTTCGTTTTTAACGAAGCTCGAAAAAGCAATAAAAGTTTGCTTTGTGGTCAAAGATGTTCAATTTACACGTAAGCACATTATAATTGCTTGCCAGTTGTTAATCCTTCTCAAGATACCATCAAAAGATTAAACAATACATGTTCATGGATTAAATAAATAAAAAAAACCAATGTTTACTCGATTAAAGTGCGAGAAATAAACATAAATACCGATTCTTACCATTCATTTTCACCATTTGTTTTGCCTTCTGATTTCTGGAGCAGTTTGTTCCGAAGAGCACCAGTTGATTGCGGAGGATTGAAGGGATCATTCCTTGTGCAGTTTGGATTAGGTAGGATCTAATTCTATTCTCTTTATTTCATTTATCTCCTGTTTTAGTCAATAACATTCTAGGGTTTTGAGGCCCCTAGGGTTTCTCTTTCCAAATCAGGAATTTTAAAATGGTAATCATATGGAGAGAATGAGAGCATGAAGAGCAAGATGTCATAGCCTTGAGTAATCTAGGAACAGTCAAGGCCTTAAGAGACTGCGGTTTACTCAAGTTTTTTAAGCTATCCAACTTGCGGCGGCAGCAGATGGATCTTCTACGATTTCTTGTTCAATCATGGGATCCGACTGATCAAACTTTTCACATTCGGGGCAAAGAAATCCCAATTACCATCGATGATATATACTTCCTAATTGGACTGTCGAGGTGAGGTGCCCCCACTTCATTAACAGGTCTTGCCCATGGAGGCAGACCGATGAAAGATTATGTGTGACAGTTCTGTAGGCCAGGTTCCCAGCCTAGCAAAGACTGGAAGATACTTATCAAGGATGTTAGTGATTTACCGCTAAGGACGATTCTTTTTACCATTTCCAAATTGGCTGGCAGCTCCGCGCTTCATTTGGCGACCAAGTCATACATGCAGTATGCTTTAAATGTCTAGAGCCAAAAATATTTAACTGGTGTGGGCTTGTCCTTTCATCTGTGAAAGAACAACTGACCAAGGTGAAAGAAGGAAATATCATAAATTTCGGCTATGGATCAATCGTGATCTCCTTTTCCTTGGAGAGAATACCTCTCTTGCAGCCACAACTCATTTCACTAGGTGTATTTGGACCAAGAGACCCACGGTTGCGAAGGTGGACAGATCTAATGGCTAGGCATGGTGCCCACTCTAAGATTGTATTTACCTCTACATTCTTTGAATGGTTCAATCGATAGGAGATGACCTTCGCAGAATATCCATATTCAGGAATGGATTTCCGTGGCGACCCATATTTATCGCTACCAGCTGGAGCAATGTGGGGTACTATTGGTAAATTTTTTGACCAGTGTTTTTAAATTTTTAAAGGTTTTTGCATTTTTTGTGTTTTTGATTAACTCCAAGACTTAAACAAAATCTATTTTTATTTATGTATACAGATATTGGACTTGTTCAACCTGTGGAAGACCTACGAGATGTAGTTAGACCAGCACAGAGACCTATAGGGAGAGCAATTCTCTGGGACTTAGATTTGGTCGAGACTCTGGCTGAATTGCAAAAACACATAGAGGATTTAACCTTAGGTATCCTGGATATCCGGATCAAGGAATTACCTAAGCAATTGCAACGCCACACCATCGCAGTGCTGGGTCATTGGATGAGACTTCTGCGCATGATAGCACAGACTGTTACCTGCGATTACGAGCACCACTAGCTTACTAAGATCATTTCTGCATACATTTAGTTTTTGGGTCAGATGACCAATTTTTGTCTTGGATAAAAAATGTTTGTAAAAACTTCTTACAATTATCTTTGAGAGTTTTATTATGGTTGAGTGATGCAATCCTATTCAATTGATGATGTTAATTGAAAATATTTATTTTACATATGTTGCAAATGTCTATTTAACACATAATTTGCTAAAGAGTCGGTTAATGTGTTTAGATTTATGGAAATATGTTGATATTGAATAAACTCGAAAAACCTTTCCAAAATACAAACTCTAAGGAACATACGATGAATTGCTGGGTTTCGGACAGTATAAACGCCAGTAACTTGTAGCACAACGAGTTGTGAGTCCAGCCTAATGATAATTCGGCAGATGCCAAGTGAAATGGCATCAGACAGAAGTTCAATCAACGCGCTATACTCAGCGAAATTGTTTGTTGACCGACTGATACAAATCCGTCTAAAACTCATTAGTTCGCCGCTCGGAGCGAAAATGGCCCATGTTTAGAAGATAGATTCTGCCTACTACGACTAGCACCATTAGCGTAACCAACCCATAGTTCCGAAAAGTTCAACATGTTCAATAAATGCGAAGTGGATTACTTAACCAAATAAAAACCCTTAAAGAAACACACTCACACATGCAATCCAAGCATATATACATGAGTTTTAGCATACTCAATTAAGCATAGTAACGTTTTAAATACAACCCATTTTTGAGCTTAGACAATGGACTTCCGTCATAATCTACTAACGCATAGGCACCTTTCGTCAAAACGCGCTTAACAATATAAGGGCCCATCCAAAGTGGTTCAAATTTTCTTGCACCAATCTTGTCCGACTCCTAATCATACAGCAAGACCAGGTCACCTTCTGAGAAGACTCGAGGCTTGACATTTTGATCATATTGCGCCTTTACCCATTTCTTGTGGGCTTCGTTAGCCAACGCGGCATCACGATGGGTTTAATCTAAATGGATTAATTCCAAGAAATGTGTTTCTTCCTCAGAAGTGGCAGGGAGTAGGTCAATTGCGAGTTTGAGCGACGAAATTTTACATTGAATCGGCAAGACTGCTTCCAAACCATACACCAACTCAAAGGGTGTGAATCTGGTAGCATTTCTCACTGAGGTTCGATATGCCCACAAGGCCGAGTACAGGGTTAGATGCCAATTTCTTTTGTAAACTCCAATTATTCGTTGTAACATGCGCTTAAAGACTTTGTTGATAGCTTCAACTTGTCCATTAGCTTGTGGATAATATGGAGTAGAACTATCATGTGAAAGTCTTAATTTGGCAGCTAACTCAACCATCATGTGATTGCAAAATTGCGATCCATGATCTGTTACTATAGCCTGTGGTACACCAAACCTGGCAACCTATAATATTCCTAATTAGCTATGGCTAATTGGAATATTCGATTTTGTTCAATTTTTGCCTAACATAGTTATTTGTAAATAAAAAGTGAGGAAGGGGGAATATAACTCACTTTAGAATAAAAAGTCACTTCCTATGTAGCACAATGTTGTGACTTAAAGGGGAGCCAAGGGGGGCCAAAGGGGGACGCAGAAATGGAGCCCATGCAGACACATGGAGGAACTGCGCAGGAGGAAAAGAACACGTGGCAAGAGGGGAATCACGCAGGAGGAGGTGAGCCTAGGGATTGTGAGAGGCAGAGGCTATAAAATAGATAGGAGCCCCCTCATTTTGGATCATTCAGTTATGTGCATTTTGAGCTAGTCGTTTCGACTTCTGAGCACACTGACTGTTTAGCTAGTCTGCAGCACTGTTTAGTGCATTGAGTGTCTCTGTTCGGAGATCTCACCCTTAGCTCTAGGGGACTTCGAGTGCCTGCTCGGGCAAGGTATTTCCTTTGGCATTTCAGTGGTAGTTTTATCAACATTTCAGCAGCGTTTTGGAGTACTGCGCAGCACTACGAGAGGGACGCAGTTCTTTTTGGTTGTAGTGCTGGATTGGGGTTTTGCAGGTGGATTTATGTTGGGAGATAAGCAGGGGTCCAGCTCTTGTCTCATTGGAGGATTTTTGGCAGGGTTTCAGGCATAGTTTAGAAGGGTTTTCTTTAGTGACAGCGTAGGGCATTGAGGGTGTTTTTTGGGGGTCGACCATTCCAAGAAAGCTTTCTGGGTTTTTCTGGGTTTCTTGAGTAGAGCCCGAATCCAGAGTTTCAACTTTTTCTGAGGAGGGGAGTAGCCCCAAATCATCATTTGTTTTCTAGAAACAACAGCAGCATAGCAGCGACATCCACACAGAGAGGCCATTCTTGTCATTCTGAGAGTATTTCTTCACTTGCCTTGTGCAAGTCGAAATGCCATCTGTCTAATCACCTCTTGTACTCATTTTATTGCTCAGTATAATAAAATGGCTTAGCATTTCTCGCTGCATTTCTTGTGTATCTGCTTATATTTCTGGTTTACATTATTATATGTTGTTCCACTGTTATTTTATCACTTCTGGGTTATTATATCGTTTGCACATATTTGGTTGGAGTTTTGCTGGGGTTTGAGGGATATTCCGGGTTAGGAATATTACAGTGGCATCAGATCTTAGATCTGGCTCATCTTTTGGAGCTAGCAATCTATGACACTAGGGGAAAAACCCTACATTTGTTACAAAGGTAAGAGGTACAGAGACACTAGACGTAGGTTGGAGAATACCTACAGGGAGGGAGACTGTGTTCCTGTGGTGGACGCAGAACAGGAGGAGCTTGTGGTAGACATAGAACAGAGAGAGCTAGAAGTGGATGCGGAGCAAATGGCCGATGAGGACGGGAAGAGATTTGCGAATATGCTCCTCAAATCAGTGCAGGATCTGTTGAGGAAGATTGAGCTGATGGGGCAGAGATTCATGGCAGTAGAGGCCAGACAACATGAGAGCCCACGAGTTTTTCAGATTGATGAGGGATCAAGTGCATCCCATCACTTGCCAGAGCAGCGTGATACTGCGTAGCAGGTGGCCTCACATGCCCCTACACGCTCTACCATGCCCACTTGCCTAGGAGCAGACACGGGGGCCGTAGCCTAGTAGGAGGCAGAGCCCGGACATATGGGCGATTATTTTGCAGAGTACCAGGCCTATAGGCAGGAATTCAAGGAAGCCCTCTCATTCAGAGATTTTGTTCAGCTCTAGCGGTATAGTAGACCCCGTGACCATCACAGAGGGTACCGGCATTACCATGATGGCGACACCCACCGTGCAGTGAGCAGATTCCACTTGCATACGTTTGATGGCTTATCAAACAGTTTGGCAAAGTCTTGGGTGGAGAAGCTGGAAATAAACCAGATGTTGGAGGCAGAGGCCATCAAGGTGGCAACATTGCATTTGGATGGCAAAGCCCAGGATTGGTGGTTTCATGGGATGGTTACACTAGGGCACTCCACAGTGACGACATATGCTGAGTTTACTAGGAGACTGATGGAGTGATTTGATCGGAGGGATCCAGAGCAGCATCTTGTTGAGTTGACGAGGCTCAAACAGACAAGAGGCCCAGAGACCTACATTGCAATTTCTTGAGGGTCTCTGTGATGGTGCCAGACCTATCCATGGCACGGAGGGTCTATATGTATGTTGAGGGGTTAGCAGAGCCACTTCGAGGTTTAGTCCGATCCACTAGACCAGCCACACTCCAGGACGCTATCAGCAGGACTCGGGACTTACAGGACGTCTTACCCAGGACCCGGACACCTTACCCCCAAAGACAGCCCTTTCAGTCTAAGGGGAAGGATGTGAGGATTCCTCCTCTAAAGGGGAATTGAGGACGAGTACAATTTGACGACGATGCCAGGAGGGAGCTGAAGAGGAAGCGATTGTGCTTCACCTGTCAGGAGCCATGGGCACCAGGACATAGATGTGCTGCTGGTAAAGCACATTTTATTGAGGTCTTCTTCGAGAGCAGTGGAGAAGAGGATGACGAGGAGGATGTGGAGGCAGGAGATAGCCATGCCATACAAGGACCTTTGCCACCTCCACCAGCAGCAGCAGGTGGTGCATCTTTTGCACCCACTGAAGGGGCCCTTGCAGCGTTGCGAGGAGTTCCCAAGTATTTGATGCTACGCGTATGAGGGACAGTACGTGGCCAGCGCGTATCAGTTTTGGTTGACAGTTGGGCAACCCACAACTTCATCGATGCACAGATGGTTGAGCGGAGAGGTATTCAGACAGAGAGCTTCGATGGGTTTTCAGTATTGGTCCCAGGAGATCAGACCATGACATGTGCTCGTTATGTTCCAGAGCTTTCAGTGACGATGGGCACCTACTCATTGACTGATCACTTTTTCATGGTCGATATTTCGGACACCAACATGATACTGGGTGTTCAGTGGCTTATTACTCTAGGGAAGGTCACGACGGATTGGAAGACCCTAGAGATGGAGTGGGATGATGAGAAGACAAGGAGGCATGAGAAGATACGGGGACAACACA